>JBAMJV010008697.1:0-54966 GCA_037951105.1 Echinarachnius parma
TGAACTTTAGTAACCAAACCTGGACGGTAACATTATAAACTAATAGTTATAACTCCACCATGCTCGAAAGGTATACAAAATTACAAAATACTAAGTAAAAAAGCCCGTTATCATTCAAAAAGAGCCATTAAAACAGAAGAGGGCGCTTTCTAAAAAGGCATTGGTTTCAACCATTTTTCATACAAAATTATGCATGTGATGTTTTATTGAAATAATGATTAAATAGAGAGATCATCAACAACTATTTAAAACACACTTTTGAACATTTTTGAAAAAGTGCAAGCATTTTTTTAATTTTTTGAAAAATCGTCTAATTATTTCGGCCCCAAATAATTATAAGATCAGATATATTTATTGATATTTCAGCCGTTTCTGGGTCGATTTTGACCAAATAAAGTTTATTCTGCCATTAAAATTGCATGTTCTCTCAAATTCGACACTCAGTTTTTCATTACCTCACAACAAAATTGTGATGTGCAGCGCCCTCTCTACCAAAACTAAACTATCCCTTTAAAGGGGAATTAACCCTTATCCTTTTGACTTACTGAATGTGATGAGAGCATAACTCTTGTCATTTCTAGTCACTTATCTCCTCATGAATATTCCCAATAATGAAAATAATCAATATTTTATGGCCCACTGTCGTCTGCTTTCAATGCCAACAGGGGGCGGCCATTTCTTCAACTTCTCGGGGTGAAATGACGTGTCAGGCGGAGAACACAATAGCGGGTTACGATAATGCTATTGTGTTCTCCGCCTGCCACGTCATTTCACCGCGAGTAGTTGAAGAAATGGCCGCCTCCTATGGGCATTGAAAGCAGACGACAGTGGTCCATAAAATATTGATTATTGTTGTAATCGGGAATATTCATGAGGAAATAAGTGACTAGCAATGATAGTAGTTATGCTCTCATCACATCCAGTAAGTCAAAAGGATAAGGGTTAATTCCCCTTTAAGTATGACGTATTAGAGCAGAATATAGAGATTTATACCAACGTATGGGGTAAAATATTCAAACATCAACCATCTGCTCATAAACAAGTGAAAGAAAAAACAGTCTCAAAATCCCCGATAGTTTGGTTAAAGGGATCTAGTAACATTATCTAAATCCTCAAAATCCACTTGGAATTCAAACAAAGTTCCTTTTGTCGTTAGAATTGTGCGCTTTTTTCAAATGTTACACTTAGTTGGTCATTACCTCACAAACAATTATTTCAAACATATAGAGAGTCATTGAAAACTAAGGGGTTTCAGAACAAGCACCGCACAAGGGGTCTATAACCGGTAGAGCGCCGGTCTAGCACTTCGGAGATGTCGGGTTCGAATCCCGAAGAAATCTAATTTTCTTTACTCTTTTTGATTTAAAAACAATTATTTCTCGAAGCGCCCTCTAAACCAGAACTGTATACCGCTTTAACTTCTATCACTGCACTGGGGTATAGAATGTGTCGACATCGACAAACGGAGCTGCCACACACATGATAACCAAATGTTCAAATAGGGGAAATTTCTTTCAGCTTCGAATAGCAATATTATGCATGAATCCAAAGAAAGGATTCCGAGAAAAGGAATATTGTCCAACGTGAAGAGGTGAAACGGGAACATTTCTGGAAATTGCGAACCCGAGAAGACTTGAGCAGTTGAAAAAAAAAGGCGGGAAAGGGAAGAAATATGTAAAAAGGTGAATATAACATTGGAAAGCAACAGCACGTTAATTGGGACAAAGAAAAGTAACGTTAAGAAATAGTATTAATTACCAAACGGTGAAAATTAATCTTAAGAATGTATTTTAAAAATATATTAGAAGACTTTCAAATCATAACCGTATACCATAACAATAAGGAGGCATCCGGTATTTTGCAGTAGCTAATCTTCCTAGTATATGTAATTTATGTAGAAGTATTATGAAATATCAAGAAAATGTGATTTAAAAGAAATGCTACAAAATAGGCGTACTGAACAATTCAAGGAATAAGGACAAATACATAATTTGTGAAGACGGTTTATTAAATATGATCTAAAAACATGTAAGTTGATACCACCGTGCAGCTAGTGACTAATGATTGTTTGGCCTGTAAACGAGTGACTCGAGAACATATCTACAAAATCCCGGATTCTCGAAAGATTGCAAAATGAGTGATGGAAAAAAGAAGAAAATACAGATTAATACAAATACGACAGGCTCAAAAGCGATAAAGGTATGATGTCGGACCGTATGTTGATATTGATTTACAGCTCGTAACCTGGACGAGTCATCTTGTGGGTAAAACACATCCTTCGGGGACATTTGTACGTGCATACTCCCGACAGATTGCGGAGATTAAAGGGGTAGTTTAGTTTTGGTAGAGAGGGCGCTGCACATCACAATTTTTTTGTGAGGTAATGAAAAACTGAGTGTCGAATTTGAGAGAACATGCAATTTTAATGGCAGAATAAACTTTATTTGGTCAAAATCGACCCAGAAATGGCTGAAATATCAATAAATATATCTGATCTTATAATTATTTGGGGCCCAAATAATAAGATGATTTTTAGAAAAAAAAAAAAAAAATGCTTGCACTTTTTCAAAATTTTTCAAAATCGTTTTTTAAATAGTTGTTGATGATCTCGCTATTTAAGCATTATATCAATAAAACATCACATGCATTATTTTGTATGAAAAATGGTTGAAACCAATGCCTTTTTAAAAAGCGCCCTCTTGTGTTTGAATGGCTCTTTTTTAATGATAGCAGGCTTTTTACTTAGTCGTTTGTAATTTTGTATACCTTTCGAGCATGGTGGAGTTATAACTATTAGTTTATAATGTTACTGTGCAGGTTTTGGCTACTAAAGTTCAGCCTTACCAAAACTAAACTTCCCCTTTAAAACAAATCTGAAAGAAAGATATCGAACAAATATCATAAAAAAACAACATTTACAAATACGAAAGTAATATAAAGATATGAACTCGGGCCGCATGTTCATAATAATGATTTACAGCTCTTAACCTTGACGAGTCAACGTGTGGGTAAAGTACATCCTTCGGCATGTTCCGGAACACGTTTTTGATAAGATGGAAAGAAAGATATCGATTTACAAATATGAAAGCAATAAAGATATGATGTCGGACCGTATGTTAAAATTGATTTACAGCTCGTACCTGGACGAGTCAACGTATGGGTTAAACACATCCTTCGGGGACATTTTGTGATACTCCCGACAGATTGCGGAGAGAAAAAAAGATGGAAAGAAAGATATCGAACAAATATCATAAAAACAACATTAACAAATACGAAAGCAATAAAGATATGATCTTGGGCCGTATGTTAATAATAATGATTACAGCTCGTAACATTGACGAGTCAACGTGTGGGCTAAACACATCCTTCTGGGACACTTAGTACGTGCATACTCCCGAAAGATTGACAGAGAAATGGGACGACTGAGAGAAAGATATTGATCTAATATGATAAGCAAATACATACAAATTGATACAGACGCAGACTGAACAGAGAGACAGTGTCAAACGAGCGTCGAAAGTATGAAACCATAATTATCATAGTCATGATGAAGGATTTGTAGTTTATTCGATGTTATACCTACTTTATAGGTCGTATGTAGACAGTAATTACGTAGCAGCCATTGACCTATAAATGTATAATAAACAATCGTGTTTAAAGCCCAATACCAGTTTTTGGGAAAGTAGCCGAAAACATCTATATTGATCAATATTGTTGAATAAGTATCTAAATAGGGCTTGTGTGGTAAAATCCGAACCTAAGCATCGTTAAATACAGAAATATCGGAAGAAATACAATACCCGCACGTGAAATTGATAAATCCACCGCCCGTTCGCACCTGTCCGCGCCGCTAGCGCTGGGCTGGAGATATCGACAAGCCGGGGACAAGCCTGTATAGCGAAGACCTCGAGTAACGCACGAGGTTATTTGCACGTAGCGTGTGGCGATTCCGAGTTGGCGATATCAATGTACAGTAGATCAGTTTTATACTTATGCAAATATATCAATTATTAGGCGGTTTCTTGGCCAAATTTGTATAATCCCATATTAGTAAAATTATATTCTTTCACTGTTTGGTAATAAGAGCGTACATTTCATTTTTTTTTTGGGGGGGTGGGGCGTTTCCCAATACTGTCATTCACCGTTAAGTGCGCGATTCCTAGCTACGCCACACCCCCCCCCCCCCCTCCATATGGGCTACGCCACACCATGCCCCCTCCCCCCCAATATGGGCTACGCCACACCATGCCCCCCCCCCCCCCGATACGGGCTACGCAACACCATGCCCCCAATACGGACTACGCCAAAACATTGCCCCCCCCCCCCGATACGGGCAACGCCACACCATGCCCCCCCCCCCCCTAATCGGGCTACGCTACACCATGCCCCCCATACGGGCTACGCCACACCATGCCCCCCCCACCCCAATACGGGCTATGCCACACCATGCCCCCCCCCCCCCCCCCCCCCCCCCATACGGGCTACGGCACTCACCGTAAGAGGTTACCCAAGCTTATATTTAGAGAGCAGGGGCCGTATTCTGAAAGCTCAATTTACAAAGAGTTTAAGTTGAACTCAAATTTAGGTTGTACTTAAAGTTATGAAAGTCATTTATAGTTTTTGAATTAAAAATAGCATTATAGAAAAAAAAAATGCACAAATTTCAGACTTCTAATGAATTATACAACAAGAATATTAAATTTTCTTGATAATAAAAAAGTGTATCAACCCTTCGTCAGTTTTTGCACTAGATCCCTTCAAAACAATACAAAATATCTACCAACCATCATACTTGGAAGCATGCATGCACCAAGCCACCGACTGATAAAGTCAGACAATAATATTTCAAAGGCAAAACCCACACACACACACACACACACAAATTCAACCAAATAAGACACACACAAACACATATCTTGCTACGTTTTAACTTAGATTAGTTATACAAAGTAGCAAGATTTCTATTTAAAATAAAAGGATAAAAAACAAAGTTTTGATATGGAATTGCGTTTTAATTGATAAAGAAAAAGACATATAGGGTATAAAGCAAAGAGTCTATGCAAAACATTTTAAAACTCCAATTAGAGATATTCACGATTTAACCTGCTGAAAAGCAATTCAAAATAACAGGAAATGTGTGATAAATTTATCATTATTATTATTATTATTAATGCGGCATTTCATACAAAGTACAATGTGAAAGTACAAATCGAACAGTGAATTCACAGTAAAAAGCACCCCTGGTGAGCCTCCCCAAGTTGCCTGGCAGGAAAAAAGATGTCTTGAATCCTGCCGCCTTGGGGAAGCCACCTGGGGTGCCTTGTACATAGAATTGTACAATGATAAAGAGTATTGTTAAAACTCGCATGTGTAATTAACAACTTAGGCCCCCCCCCCCCCCCCCCCCCTTGACAAATCCTGGCTACGGGGCTGCGCCCCGTACATAAACATACCACGTATGACAACTTTAATGCTCAATGCTCATCATGCTCAGAGCGTTGTATAATAGTCTGCATAATCATGTTTAATAGACAAACCACTCGCTCATGTAGAGACGGCCGGGAGTCAGACATAGAACCCACATGCCCCAATTGATTGAACACTGGAATTACCTTTTTGTGTATAAATATATGAGTATATGTAAAGAGTCAACCATAGATCAAAATCCAGCTACATAATTTTAAAATATATATACAGGGCGTATCAAAAAAAGCGTTACACTTTTGAAAAATCTGTCCAAAATTACAATTCAAAATATTTTGAAGATTTTTCATGTCGATAGATGGCCAATAGTCTCATCTATCAAGTGCCACTAACAAAACAAATTTTCGTTCACGCTTGGGCGAACACTGACCTGTTTATGTCCAGAGTGTGAAAAATGACTTGCGCCAAATTGAAAGAAGAGGGAAAATTAAACCAGCAGTCCGAATAAGTACTCCCATTCAAACAAATTCCTCTTTGCCAGAAAATTCCTATACTAGCATAGCTAGTGGCGTATCCAGGCGGGAGGGGGGGGGGGGGGTGGTTCAGAAACAAATTTCTGTCAGGGGGGGGGGGGGGGGTGGGGTAGTCGTAGACAAAATTTAAAGCCGAGACGAAGTACCTGCAAAATTTCAAGACCAATACCAGGTCCGGTCCACAATTTTCGAGACCAAGACCAAGACCTAGTGGTTAAGAATCCGGTAAGCTGGAGAGAGGGGGAGGGAGTCGTAGAAATTTTTCGCAGCCGAGACTGCGAATTCTCGACATTTTTCAGGTCCGGTCCACAATTTTCGAGACCAAGACCAAGACCCAGTGGTTGAGAATCCGGTAATCGGTGGGGGGGGGGGGGGGGGGGAGGGGGGGGGGGGGGGTGAGAGGTGGTAGTCGTAGAAAATTTTCGCAGGCGAGATCGCGAATTTCAACATTTTCGAGACCGAGGCCAGGTCCGGTCCACACTTTTCAAGACCCAGTGGTTAAGAATCCTGTAAGGGGGGGGGGGGGGGGGGGCGGGGGGAGCGGGGGGAATAGTCGTGGAAAACTTTCAACATTTTTGAGGCCGAGACCACAGTTTTTCACACTTTTCGAGGTCGAGACCATCAATACAATAATGACGGGGTGTCACTACACATTAACGATGTGTATGCATGATAGAATTCGAGTAAACAGAGGTCTTTTTAGCATTTGTTCGCGAACATTTAACTTTTGCGGATATTATAAATTAATATGGTATAGTTTCACGACAATGTTCGCGAAATTCGAAAATAAGTTACAATTTTTTAAAAGGGGTCACGTTATCTATTGTCATGACGACGTTCGCGAAATGTGAATTGGGTATTTTGTAGGTGTTCTATACAATCCCCTCACATCCAGATGTGGAGGTGTTCTACCATCCCATAGATGAGCTAGTCCCCAAATGGCGCCCATCGAAACATTCTGACAGTGATCGACAAGCAGAACAGATCTCTGCAGACTGAGAACTACAACAAGGTTCATCAAGCCACGACTCTCCCAGACCTCCCACCAGAAGAGCATGAAATCGAGAGCTCAGGTAGCCTGCAACCGTATCATAAGTGCACATTTGTGTATATTGTGTACGCACTTGACATCCCTGTAAAGGGGGCTGTTTTTAAATGCAAACATTAGGGTCATTTTGTAAGGCCATGTGTTTGTACCTGTTTTTGCGTTGAAAAGGGATGTGATTTTATGAAAATGTTCTTGAAACGCTTTGAAATAGGGGGTAATTTTAAGCCTCTATCTTTAACGATCATGTGTTACGCCTTTGAATATGAAGTGAAACCTCCGGGATATACACAGGAGTTTGATATAATAAACCAAGGCTGGACAATCATGCTGAACCAACCAGTGATTCCTAGTTATCACATCGTGAGATCCTGAGAACCCCTACATGGTGCACACGGCGCAAGTCAGCTCATAACCATCGATATAAGGTTGGCATGGAAGACCCCCTCCGACAAGGCAACGACCCTCCACCATATACAGAAGGGCGCCATTTTGATCACCGTGCGTGCCTGCCTTGGCCTCAAATGCGTGGTCAATGCAGATGAACTCTGTCCTCTTATGTCCGTGTAATCGGACATCAGGTAACCCGCGTACTCGAGCCGCCAAGCGTCCGAAGGGCACACGTTACGCGCGGGAACCATCAACACGCTCGTGTGAGCAGCAGGAGCCTTGCACACAGCGCAAACGGGCGTGAGATTGTGCACGTCACGTATGCGCTGATTGGGTGCAGTGCTTGTCTCGTACTCGGAAGAATACAGATGACTCCGCTCGCCACCTGTCGGATCTACTTCGTCATAGATTGGGTCGTTGGGAAGACAGAGGTAGTTAGCGCCGCTGCCCGTTTCGGAGTAAAGAGCACCTCCAATAGTTCCTATTATAAACACAAAGCAAAATATTTCAAACATTCTTTTAAAAGACCCGACATAAGGTTTCAAGGTTTCAAGGTTTCAAGGTTTCATTTTATTTCTTCCTTTCACATTTGAACATGACATACGCCCAACGGCCAAAGCATTTATTGTTTCAGGGATCCATTAATTTTATAAGATGTTTTTGCGAGTGATATTAAGCTTCAATCATATACTAATATAATTGCATGATTCCTATGAATGACAACAAAACAAAATGTTTCCCGATTTAAAAAATGAATATTGGTAACAGATTTTAATCCCGATCGTTCGAATTCAGATACTTTTGACTACGCTCAAAAAGCGTTCCGGAACGTTCTTCAATTCATTCCGAACTACCTCAACGATTATAGTAGGGATACATTAGAAACATCAAAACGTAATGCATTATTAGGTTTCCATAAGCCTTACATATTTTTGATGATTTCCGAAAAAGTAATCACACACTATGAGAATACATGCGCTTCGCTACACACGCACAAATGCAAACACAAATTCATTTGTACTAAACCCGGCAATTTTTGAGAAGAAACACAACATTCAGCTCTCAACTTGGCACCCAACCCGAGATGTAAGTCGACACTCACATGCGCCCAACTCGCCATCCAACTAGTCAACAAACTCGACAACTATTCATGAAACTCGTCATAGCGACCAACACGTAAGTCAACCAGGGAAGTGGAAGTATAGACGTCCAAATTCCTGAGTCAACACTCATTTTAATTTCCACCACAGCATCACATGCATGCAGCGCTCATCCTTAACATTCGGCGCTGATCTCACCGTCCAACTCAACACTCAACTAGCCATCAACTGACCACCTTTACTCGATACTCGACTAGGCACATAACTCTATCGTCATTGCATTTGGCGCCAAACTTTACGTCAAATTCGGCAACCAATTTTAATTTCCACCACAGCATCACATGCATGCAGCGCCCAACTCGCAATCAACATTCGGCGCTGATCTCATCGTCCTACTCGACACTCAACTCGTTATCCATCTCACCAACCTTACTCTATATATACTCAACTAGGCTCCTAACTCTATCGCCATTGCATTCGGCGCCAAACACTACATCGCATTCGGCAACCATCTTGCCATCCAACTGACCAACTCACTAACAAATCACCAACCAACTCGACACTCAAGTAGGCATCCAACCCGTCATCTACTCCTTACATAATCGACACTGAACTAGACACTTAACCTGTCATCCCTTTCGGCGTCAAACTCGACATCAATTTCGCAAACCATCTCACCCACGAACTCCAAACTCAACTATATAGGCACCGAAATCGCCATTGAGTTCGGCACCCAACTTGCCATCCAACTAACCAACTCACCTACGAAGTATATACCCAACTCGCCATAACGACACTTATAAGGTCAACACTCAACTCAGAACCAAATTTGGCATTCAATACAGCATCCCATGCAGCGCCCAACTCACAAAAATAATTCGGCGCCGAACTCGCCCTCAACTCCACAACCAACTTGATACTCAACTAGGCATCCAACTCGTCATCCTATTGTGCGCCAAGCTTGTCAGGCGAATTCGGCACCCAACTCACCAACCAACTCGACACTCAATTAGGCACCCAACTAATTGCCATCCAACTCGCAATTCATCTTGCCATCCGACACGCCAACCAACTCGAAATTCAACTAGGCATTCAACTCGCCACCAAACTCACTGGTCAGCCACTTTGCTGGATGCTCGGTATCCAATGAGGTATCTAACCAACTCAACACTCAACTAGTATGCGTTCAACTGGAGATCGATCTCACCAACCAACTTACCAGCCACTAGGTTTGATGCTAGGTATTCAACGAGGCATGTAATTTACATTTGGCACTGAACTCTAACATCTATTTACATTAAAAACTAATTAAAAATGAGTACCAAAATAATGTGTCGTGTCATTATTTCGTTTGTTCATTCATCATTATACACAGTCTCGCATAATATTATACATGAGTCTACATTCATCTCTGCTTAAAGTCTAACAAATTTGGCATGAACTCCAACATATATTTGAATTTAAAACTTATTGAAAAAGAGTACTAAAATAATGTGTCGTGTCATTATTTTGATTAAAAGAAGTCTCGTACACAGTCTCGCACAACATTATACGTAAATCTTCATTCATCTCTGTACAATGTATCACATAATATTAGACGGTAAACCTTATTATTGAGTATATTCTTTAAAGGGATAGTTGAGTATTGGTCAAACTTAACTTTAGTAACCCAAACCGGCACCATTACGGTACAAAGTAATAGTTATAACTTCACCATGCTCGAAAAGTATACACAATTACAAACGACTAAGTAAAACCCTTGTTATCATTCAACAAGAGCCGTTACAACTCAAGAGGGCGCTATTTAAAAAAACATTGGTTTTAGCCCTTTTTCATAAAAAATTGTGCATTTAATGTTTGTTAAAATAATGATTCGATAGAGATATCTGATTTTGTTCAAGTAGTCTTCGAGCATTTTTTGAAATTTTTCTAAAAAGTCTAAATATCGCTCGGTGATTGCCGCCGAAAAACATTTTGAATACAAATATATTTATGAATATTTAAGCCGTTTTTGAACCGATTGTGATCAAATAAAGTTTATTCTGTCATTCAAATTGTATGTTCTTTCGAATTGGACAGTTAGTTTTTCATTATCTCACAGAAAAATATCGGGGGGCACTTCGGGAAATACCAATACTCAACACTACCAAATCGTCCGTTTCATACATTCCATAAAGAATGCTTATAAAACAAATTTTCGAACTAACCATATGAGTGCCGCCGTCGACTCAAGTTTTTTCCTATAAATGTACACAGGATAGGGTTTTAATTATTGTCAGTAGCTCAACTTTAGTCTGGGCTATAAAGAAACAAATACTAGCAACCGGTTAAACCGTTTCACGCCTGTGACATTTCACTAGCCTATTGATGGTAGTCATGTGCCACCGGATACAGTCTGAGTGTTTCTTTTCATTATCCATCAATCCCTCTATTCATGTTAGGAATCAGGACAAAAGATTGCTTGACATTTCAGTTAAAGTATAACCACTCACTATAGTTATATAATGTCCTGGATGATCCAGGACATCATATTACTGGTGATTGACTACATGACTACACTATAATTCAAATTCCAAGCGATCCTTTGTTATTATTGCCTAAGCAAAACTAGAGGGATGGATAATGAAAAGCACGTGACTACCATCAATGGGATGGTGAAATGTCACAGGTATGAAACGATTTAACCTGTTGCTAATAATTTATATCTTTTTGGCCCAGACTAAAGTTGAGCCACTGATGAGAATCCGGGCCTCAGACTCTATAGTTATAAATAGTGGGGTTGAGCTATTCGAATAATCATGTGTAAAGAACTGGTCCAAGTGGAATCTTGAAATTGAACTTGGCACTCAGAGGGCTACGCAACATGTTTGGATAACCTCAACACAAAGGCATTATTTAATGTATGTACGTTGGGGAACATATTATGTACACTTCAATTGCTAATGCATCTTCGATTATAATTATTATTATGTTGTATATTAATAACTTATAATTTTGTTAGGATACTCTTTGATCGAGTAGTTGTGTTTGTTTGTTCAGTTTAATTGTTGGCATTGTCTATAACCATGTGGGTAGGAGCATGTGTATTCCCTATATGGTAAAAAGAATCATATAACCTTATATGATTATATGTAGCGTCACTCACTTCAACCAATTATCTTTCTATAATATTTCAGTTACCTGTGTAGATAAGATGCGCCCCATTGGTACAAGCAGATTTTCCCCAGCGAGTGTAAACAGCGCCACCAAGCGGCATATTCCCGTCATTCCCCTCTGGTGGGCTCCGTGTGTTAGAGGTTTCTGATGATGACTCAGCGTTGGTTGGGATCTCTTGTTATGACAAGAAATTAGGTAACTTTGTTAAATAAAGCACAATACAACCCAACAAACTGTTGCTTGCATATACTATAATAGATTCATAGGGCAAATAATCTCTCGAGCATAAACGGACAAGAAACAAGACAACTATATTTAACTTTGAAGATGTACATTTATTTATATGGGGGACTCAAACTACAAAATGTAAGTAGAACCGCACTCAAATAGGCTTGTGGACAATTCCCCATATGTTTTGTACACAAATTGTCAAATTTCCCATAGTCACACCGTTTCTTTCCCCAAAGTTATGATAGGTGGTGTATACATTTTCTTTTTCAAAACAGATGTTAAACTCGATGGGTAAACATATATTTTGAGAACATTTGAAGAAAGAAAATGAAAATGAAATTTTGTGTACAAAATACTTGCGAAGTTGTCGAAACTTTGCCACAGTGCTTTCACAATTTAAGTCCAACGTAAAAATAAATAGCTATTTCCAAAGAGCGATAGTTTTTTTTTTTTTTACTTCGTGACCGATCGTGTTCAGACTTTCAGAGACTACCATATCTGGGTTTTAAGCCGTGTACAAAGTAAGTGCGATGAGTAAGTGAATATCACTTTGCATTTTCGCTCATTTTTCGGCCAAATAACATCCAATTAACTTGCAAATTTCACACATTACTTTGTGGACATATCAAATCACCACCAAAGCACATTTTATTAACCACGCATTACTCTTTACCCTTGTCAACTAAGTTACTAGATCCCTTAAATGATGCATTTTCTCTCAATATATCATTTAATGAATTCGTTTGCAATTTGAAAATAATGTTTATTTGTAACAATAATATGATAATTGTCATGGTCATTTTTGTTGACATTGGTGTTGTCATTCACACTGTTATGATGGTTATTGCCATTCATTGTCATTGTCACTGTTTCCAAGTAGTGTCACTTTACATTGGCCGTGTGCCGGTAGGCATGATCCTTCAGATTTTAGCGCAGAAAAGGGGCTTATTTTGTATATGCACTATGCAAACATTAAATGTTCGCCGAATTGGAAAAATCAGGTAAATATTCCATGACGATGTTTGAGGAAATAACCAAAAGGGGTACACATTTCTTGACAATACTCGTAAAATTTGCAAAATAGGGAGCATTTTTGTGAAGGGCCACAAAATATATTTTGTTAGTGTTTTTGTTACTCGAAATTCAAAAACTGCTGGGTTATTTTGAATGCCGTTCAATTTGTTCCAGTTTTTGTGTTTAATAGGAGTTATAATTTGCTTAATAAAATGTACTTATAAAACGCCACGAATAATATACAGGAGGTCATTTTTCACTTCGAGAATGTTGACGTGTTAAACCTTTGAATATGAAGTGATACAACCGGGAAAAAATACAATATTTTGTCAAAATGACAGATTTTTATGGTGGCATTATAAGGACATTTTGGCCTACATTTTGCCAAAACGTTTAGCCAAATTGTATAATTTGGCTAAATTTTGGCAACAATTTCGCAAAATTTTAGGCAAAAGGTCCCCGTAATGCCACCATAAAAATTTGTCAATATGACAAATTTGTCATGATGATAAAATATTGCAACAATTTCGCAAAATTGTAGGCAAAAGGTCCCCGTAATGCCACCATAAAAATTTGTCAATATGACAAATTTGTCATGATGACAAAATATTGCTTTGTGAAACACCTTACCTGGTGGTGTTGGCAAGGCGTCCCTTCCGTCGCGCCCATCTCTGCCCGGTTGGCCGTTGGGGCCAGGTGGGCCACGTGGTCCTGGAGTCCCGGCTGGGCACAAGAAACACTGTCCTAAATGATAAAGCGAGAGGAGAGGAACAAATGACCCAATCCCTTGTATCAAAAGGGCTGCACGACAAAATCTTAGAGACAAAAATCTACTGTTCGCTTCGCCAGAGACCTTAGCATGAAGCTATCGAATGTTTCAAACGAAATGTTTGAGAACATTTAAACTAATCGGCCGCTTATACGTTAGAGATGTACGGAGCGTATTAAAAAAAGGTACTCGAAGTTCAAAGGTCAACTATTTCAAAATTATATATTTGTATACCTTAATTGTGATAAAGATGCAAAGAATTAATATTAAGCTTTCATTTTATACCTTTTCTGAATCAGCAGTGTCACGCATTGCTGAGTTCTTTGTTTGCGAAGCGCCCTTTTTGCAAGTTTTGACTAATGAATAAATTCCTTAAATCAATGGTGCCACACTTAAACAAGGGATTCGTATGGATATGTGTTATTTGTGCTGCCCAAAACATCTATATTGTGTATAATGCGGCACACACATCATCTAGGTCATGAGGAGGAGAGGTAAACAGCCTGTTCTTTAAAATGTAATATTCTAACAGAAAGAAGTCGCAAGATTTAAAATCAGGGGACCCCGGTGGTTATCCCACCTCATGTTTGGGCGCAATTACGTCAAAGACTCTACATATCTACTGTATCTCTGATAGCGAAACTACGATGGGCTGGGGCACACCGTCTCTGACCCACCAGATCTGTCTGAATATTCCTCGAACCTGTCTGTCAAAGTGTTCCTCCAACTGAGGTACAACATCTTCATTTCACATCTAAAGTTATATGCTCCCATTAGATCTATTTCAAAGAAAAGTTGTCCGATCACTTGACCACTTCCACAAAGTCCCATCAAACTGTCAATTTTTGACGACTGATATTAACATACAAAATTCATTCTGGCGGATGTCCGCCGGCGTATAACAATGTCCTCACATATGCATATCAGTGATCATTGAATGTATTAAACGGTTCATTTATTCATTATTCATATGTACTCATTAAGTGTGGCACCATGAATTTCACGAAATCATTCATTAGCTAAGATCAGCAAAAAGTGGATTTCGCACCGGTCATCTTCAACAACAAAGAACTCGGTAATGCCAGAAACTGCTGATTCAGTAAATGTATCAAATTAAAGCTCAATAGTTACTTTTTACACCTATACAACATTTAAGGTATGAAAATACCGTATATCATTTTGAAATAATTGACATTTGAACTTCGAGTACCTTTTTGATACGCTGTGTATAGTACAGTTTAGTTGTGAGGGCACTCCAGGGAATATTGTTTGTGTGAGGTAATGCAATACAGTCTAACCTGTCTATTAAAGCAGCCACCTGTCGATAGCACCCAACCTCCCTATAGTGGCCACCACAAGTGACCCCTTACAGAGACGAACCATGTTATGGAACCTGTCTATAGAGGTCACCTTCATACTAGTGGCCACTTTTCTTGTCTCCCTTGTGTGGCCACTATACACAGGTTTGACTGTACTATTTAGGCATGTTATTTGAAAAAGGATAAGCAGTTTTAAGCCATTTCTGAAACGGGGGGGGGGGGGGGGGGGGGGGGGGGTTAAATCACAGGCCATATACCTGAATACATAGGCCCTCCATATGGTCCAAGATACCCCGGGAAGTTGGGGAACCGAACGCCGGAGACCGCGGCGCCTTCATTCGATGACGATGCAGCTGCTTCTGATGGAAGGTCGGGTGACGTATCCGCGTTCCGCCGAGATCGACTGCCGTCCCGTTCATCGTCACGTGTATCGAGGTTGAGTTTCGTCATCATTGACGGATGTTTGGTTACAATGTCCAGTGCAGAGAAAGACCGGACGATGTCACTGACGTCGCTCTGTAGAGAAACGAACGTGTGTGACGAAATATGAATGGCTAGACTTTATATTTTAGTACTTCATTAACTTTATCAGATTGTTGAAAAGATAATATTAGGGTCTACTATTATATTAATCTCATTCTACGATTCCTCTTGATGATTTGTGAAAGTTTCACAGAAAAGAACACTGTTTACCTAGTTAAAGACGTATATAAAAACGAAAATGTATATAATTGAATGCCTGAACCCACGATAACGTAATGAATTGTATGCGGAGCATATTTGGCGGAGCAATAGTCTATTTATATGTCACCTTACGGCATGTCTAGTTACGCCGTCAAATATTCCAAAAAGGAATTTAAAGGACTTTTGCTTTGTTTTACGTGCAACCTGTACCTGCAGTTTTGCAATTCGATCTCGAAGCATCTCAGCCTGGTCTGGGTCGGACGGTTTCGGTTGGTCGTCATCGATGTCAGTCGACGTCGGATCGCTGCTGGGATCCGAACCTCCTGATGACAGAGACACGGATTCGACGACTGCTGGTGGGTTGACAATGAAATCGGCAACGAGCACGAGGGCCACGGAAAGAGCAAGTTTAAAGCCAAACGCCATCTTGGAGGAGAACACAGTGACTCTCCGTAAATATAAAGCTACAATCAGATGTATCTATATAGAGAGAAAATAATAAAAGGCAGTGTTGGTGAAACAAATTGTGTTAAATGCATATGTCATGAATAACGCGTAATTTAAGATTACAGTATCTATCTCTTCGACCGCAGCTGAGCCCCACCCCCCCCCCCCCCCTTCCCTCCCCCACCCTTTGCGTAAATGTTTGGAATTACGTGTTTTCGTTATCGATGCGCAATTTCATAAAGTGACAGAATGTCAATCTGCATTGGCCGTTAATATGTTTCTTTTTACCATTCATTCCTTTTGATTTGATTATATTCCTGTTATACAGATGATATATCAAAGTTTGATTAACACTGTGCTTTATGCCTTTCAAGGGATTTAGACAATTTGTTGGTATGTGAAAAAAGTGATTAATAGTTATTACAATTGTGATCTGATATGCCCACTGAGTAATCTTTGAAAATGACGCATTAATTAAATGGATCTTAGATGGTCGAGTAATGAGAAAAAATGCAAACTGATATTCATCATTGCACTGACTTTGAACAAGGTTATAACTATCCAGTAGATAGTAAACAATCCGCATACGTTAATCGTATATCTTTTCAACGAAAGGGAATTTCGAAAAACTGAAACCTGTCCCATGATCATATTTGTAATACAAATACAACAAGGTATGAGAAAACCGATAGAGTTCCAACTTAGTCTTGAGGATCATTTGGGAAATGTTACTAGGCAAGTATCACTTCATAACTGGTCTTGTTTGGTTGCCCAATTGGAGGGCAAGGTGTACTTTCTTTATTGTACATCTCATCAAGAAGTACGTTGTCATGTAAAGTGTGAGCAATTATGGATTGTAACTGGCTTGGTGGGAGGGCAAAGAGAGGAAATATTAGTTGTCGTACATAAATAATTGTGCAGTCTATGGACTGGTAATATCAAACCTTTGGAAACAAAACTTTCGGGAAATTTAACAAAATGTAATTATTTTGTATTATGTTCCTCAGAACCACATGACTGTATGCTCATTTTATTCTTTTTTATCATATTTTTTTTCTCAAGCGTCACATGCAGTGTTACCAGCAATTGTAATCCTGTCAATATGTATAAGGATACTGTAAGCTATATCTTTGAGGAAATATAACATGAATATTATTATGGTATTCAGTTTCTATATTTCCTCAGAAATGACAGAAAAGTACCAATGTGATCAACATCATTAAAACTAGTATCCGTATATAATTGCTGGTACTATACATTGTTTTGACAGTCAACAAAATGCTTATCATTTGCGTCACTGGTGAAATATGATAGTAATCAAGGAAAATAATACCAATTTATTTTTCTGGGGCAACTTTTGAGACATCCTGCTTTGAACTAGCACTTTAAAATCTGTTTTGCATTGAACTCTAAAAATACTATATAATGAGGGCTCTTTTTTGGCAGTTTGGGGGCCAAATCTCCAAGCCACTGGAAAGAGATGATGACTATTGTTGGCATAAATGTGTATCTATACCCCTTACAAAAATGTTCCGCAAATCAAGTTTCAGCAGCCATATCTCTCTTATTACTTAATTACCGTTTATGAATGTGATATTATTGGAAAGCTTGTATTTTTCCCTTTACCATGTTTACATAGATATGACATTTGCTATGAATACTTTATCATGGAATGTGCATGACACTCGAATATGGATCAAAGTCAAAAGTGAAATGTCACACCACGCATTGATATTGTCAACAGTGTACCCTTCTTTTGTTGGGAGAATGAAGTGTTCTGAATGATGCTGAAGGAACTACAACAATTCGACTCTCTATATGTTATTTTTCCTGAAAAAACAAGAATTCGACAGTCATTTCCCATGAAATCAATACATTTTTGGGGTAATTAGTAAATATCTTATTGTCCTGGGAACGCCCCTTTTAAATAGCCAAAATGTGACGTCATCTACAGAACGGACTAATGAACTGAATTCTGTAGATGACGCGTCATGACGTGAGCCAATGGAATGTCGATCACGTGTCAATCACGCTGCCAATTCCGGACCCTAAATGCGGGTGGGGCGTAAATTGGCTGTAAATGAGATTTGGCATCAGAAAAATAGTCTTAAATCACTACTGTGTCTATTTTCATGGATTTGTTTCGGTAGACCTATTTTACAAGTTATAAACTATGAAATAAGTGCCAAAGTACGTTGTATTCTTTAGGTTCTTTGTTAAGTTGGATATAGATAGATATATCGGTTTTTATTGAACACATAATATAAACACGACTGTAGTGCGAGGACTATTAAAGTGCCTTGCTTACAACACAGATCTAAAAACATTCATGAATTAATATATTACAACAACATACAAATATTACTTAACATAAAAATAATAAATACAAACACACAAAATAATAAATATTCATGAATGCATTTGGCAAGACAAGCACTAACATCGTAGCCTAAAATTTGATTTTGATAACATGCATATCCTCATTGAATTTCAATTTTAATCTAACAATAATTAACGACCAATTTACTAATTCCGCATCGACTTACTTTTAAATTTGTAAGACTGTATAAATATCAAATCAAACAAAATGCAAATTAATGCAGTACATGCATATCTTTAACAATTAAAAACATTAGCAGCACAAAAGAGCGGTCAGAGTATTATTATAAAGAGATCCAAAAGACTTTCAACAAACAACATCCCAGTTACTCATTCACTCTTAGGAAACAAGATAACTAGAATCTTGTTAGATAAATAAAATGAGTCATAAGGCATATGCAAGAACAATTTAAGAGAAAACTTTAATTTAAGTTAATTTAAGGGTTAGCGTTAGGGTTAGGGTTAGGGTCAGGGTGGTGCTCTTTCTTTTCCACGAAATAAGAAAATTAAAAACTGTATTCCTTTTTTTCTTTTTGAGCTATATTTCATTGGCTCTCATAATATAGATGCTGAGCTAACAGAACGATATCTGTTATAAGCATGGTAACGATGTTCCTTATAACTTATATACAATGATTTCTTTAAAAACTCTGTTCGTATGTTTTAAATATATAAAGCTACCCCCCCCCCCCCCCCCCCCCGCCCCCTCCTATTTTCGGAATAACTCCACTTTGGGTAAAAAGTAACGTCTCAGTGTACAGATTCCTTCAAAGACAATACAAACGCCACCAACCCGTAAAACGTTACAAATGATTAAGAAAAAAACTTACCACAAACAGTGGGAGAACAGAATTTGATCAAAATCACGTCCGCTTGCCTGACCGGCTACCACTCAAATGTGTAGGTGATGCATGCATGGCGTGCGATCGCGAGCGGTCTTATCAGGGACGTTTTAATTGTCACCTCGACAAAGATGATTGGAGCACAGTGACGTCATATGTAAAGCTATACTCTTTCAGTGATCCTGTTTTGTTGCGATAAAGGCGGACAGTTTTCGGTAAGACAGAATTAAAAGAACTTAAACTTGTCAGTAAACTGCTTGAATAGTAGAAAAAACATATACACACCTAGTAACAGGGCTGTTTTCATTCAAAAAGCATCTGTTAACATCAATGGGCGCCCTCCAATCTCTTCATGTTTCAACCATGTTAAAATCAAAATATTAAGTTAATGTGATATTTAGTTATTATTCAATAGAGACATAATGGATCTGCGAGAGTATAAAGCGCAATACAATAATTCGATAAATCACGTGTAATAAATAGCCCAATGCCTGACGCCTAACTGCCAATGCAGGGCATGATGAACGTGATAAAGTAAATGACAAAGTATTTTGACTGGCACATCACAGACAATTATATTCATCATAAAAATCCAATGGTATTTAAAGTCAAGAGTTTAGAATTTGATTAAAGGGATCTAGTAACTTTGTTGACATGTGCAAAAAGTGATGAATGGTTGATGCAATGTATTTTGTTGTTATCTGATATGTCCACAGGGTACTGTGTGAAAATTTCAAGTCAAATGGACGTTGCATGGCCGAGTAATGAGCAGAAATGCAAAGTGATATTTACTAACTCACTGCACTCACTTTGTAAACGGTTTCGAAAATCGGAGAATTTATTATCTGAACACTTCAATCGTACATATCTTTGTAACGAAAGGGAAATTTGAAAAACCGAAACCTATCCCATGATTGTATTGCTAATACCAATACAACAAGGTATGAGGGAACCGCTATAATTCAAATTGGATTTTGAGGATTTGGACAATGATACTAAGTCCCTTTAAGGAAGACAAGAATTAACCCATTACGAAGATTTACCTTTTAAAAGTGTTTAGTAAAATTGTCCAATTCTCAAAACTTACTTGGAACTCCAGCAGATCGCTCATACCTTGTAGTGTTTGTACAATCGAAGCATGGAACATGTTTATTTTTTTTCGAATTTCCCTTTCGTAAGAAAAACTATTTACAATTGAAGTGTTCAGATGTTTAACTACTCACTGTGTAAACAGTCAGTGCAATGAGTTTGCATTTTTCGCTTATTGCTCAGCCATATAACATATCCATTTAACGTTACATGTGCACCAGTGGAGAAATCAGATCACATAAATACACATTACGTATATCAACCATTCATCACTTTTTGCACATATCAACAAAGTTACTAGATCCATATTTAAATATCACTAAAACAAAATGGTATTTTGTATCATAATTTAGCAGATTTATTAACGAAATAAAAATAAAATATACAAAGGTTGCGTTTCTCTATACATCTAAATTAGAAAACAAATTGGAATAGCAATGCAATTACACCAAAATGACAATAATTCATTACAAATTAATTCAATGCAGCAGACTAACCATCCTTAGCAGGGAGCTTGAGTGGATGGTGGCCTGGAAAAGAGGCCAGGGGCCTGGGGGAAGATGCATGTTGCAAAAAGGGTATTGAACAATGGACAGATTATGAAACAGACAAAATAACATACTGTCATATATATGAAGAGCTTTCTTCCAAAATCGCTCTATTCACTTTTTAAACTTTCGAGGAAAACAGGTTTCTTTGCCCAAGTTTGTACACGTGCCTATGGGAATATGAAAATTTAACTTCTATATTTTGATTTTGAGTGAGTAAATTTTGGTGAAATATGGATCCCTAGATAGCTAAGTAGCTTATAAACGTAGATATATCGTTAACTCAATTTTTTGATGGAGAGTGGATTTAGCGCCTTTTGGAACTAAGCTCTTCATATAAATTAAGAAATTCATTTGTTATGTAATACTATTATCTAGAAATATTGGGTAATTTCCATACAGAACTGATACATTCCTGTAGGATACCAGATAAACAAAAATGTTTATGTTAGAAAAGCGATAATAAATTTGTTATTACTTAAGGGATAGTTCAGTTTCGTTAAGGATAGTACAATTTTGGTCAAAACTGAATTTTAGAAACCAAAAACCTTAAAAACTAATATTCATAACTCCACCAAGCTCGACGAGGAGGTAAACTATCTAAAAGTGCAATTCAACGGAATATGTTTCCCCTGATTAATTGTCAAGGAATATTTCATGTGTTTGAATTGGAAGTCAAAAGGAACGCGAATCTAAGGAATATATACATGAATATTATTTTCCTCAAGATCTCGAGAAGGTGGCAATTTGGCAAAGCCATAACGAACAATGTAAAAGCGACACTAACATAGACAAGGAAACATCGATTTAGTTATAAATAACTCGTAAATTAAGTCAGTCGATCATCCCAAAACATCAAACTTTGAAATATGACTAATAAACGTGTTGAAAAAGAAGTGACACATTTCGATAGGCTATGGATACTAGTTAATGGGACTCACAAGGGGGAGGGGGCTGGGTATGTGTGTGTGTGGGGGGGGGGGGGGGGGGGTTCAGCATTACCGACATACCAGATTAAAATCACACAAACTATACCGATGAGTTCGATTCTTACTCGTGCACATGTGTGACTGGATTACAGAGATACATGTCAGACAAGTCAGTTTCATGCCATTTTGTTGACAAAAAAGATGGTTAAGAATGATCATTTAAATCACCTTTGAAAGATGGCTTCTCCATTACAAAATTTATTACACCAAGAATGCAGATTATTATTATCTACTACTTCCACTCGAGTGCAACAATCAAAAAACCGCAAAGTTATCTTGCGCACAATCTCAACTCCCGGGGAGCATACTATCAAATGGCAGCCATAATTATGATAGCGGCCATGCTAATTAATACCCAATTCAGGTAACCATTTATACTCCTTGGTAAAGAGCAGCAAAATGCATTGAATATCTTGCTGAATGATATATATTAGTCCTTACTGAAAATATCTTAATAAAATCGTACAACCTTCTTTGCAATATTCATCATAGGAGAAGAGTTGTAGAAATGGATACAGATCGATGTATATTTGGAGGTATCCATTTATTTGAAGGCGGGCATGATTGTACCAAATTTAGCCAATTTGAGATCGCTCGGAGTCTCACATTTAACTGATGGGGTCGATTCTTACTTATTTACATGAGTGACTGGACATGAAATTTATAACTGTCAAACGAGTAATTATCTCCTAACATTTCTTAAATAACATATCAAAATCGCACAAACCACCTTGCATAGTTTATCGTAGGCGAATAAATTAATTTGATTACAGAACGATATTTAATGGTTACCTTTATAAAAGTAAATACAAATGAGTACCTCCCTTCTTTCCTTAAACAACATATTAAAACCTACCTTGCAATATTTATCGTAGGCGAATACATTCATTTGATAACAGATCGATATGTTTAATGGTTACCTTTTTATAAGTATTACAGGTGAGTGTCACTTTACATTTCTCAAATAACATATTAAAATCAAACAAACTACTTTGTAATATTTAATTATCGTATAGGTGAACAAATTAATTTGAATACAGATCGATATATATATATGGCTACCTTCCAACAATTATTGTATTAATTGTTTGATCCATATAATATACAGACATAGATGATTGCTCCATTTCGTCCTGTCGAAATGGTGGAATGGGATCAATTCTTGCTCGTGTACATGTGTGACTGGATTTGAAGGTGATAACTGTCAGGCAAGTGAGTAACTATTTTATCATTACTGAAATATCTGAATAGAATCGTACAACCTTCTTTGCAATATCCATCATACGAGAATAGTTGTAGTAATGAATACAGATCGATGTATATTGTTAAAATACCTCCATTTCCATATTCTTTCAACTTTTTCATATCTAAGCTAAGATTCTGCTCTACGACCATCGTTTCGTTTTTATTAATCGTTAACAGGTCTAAATTTACGTTCAAAGATTGTTAAAGTTCAAACTGCAAGAATACAGATCGATATATATATGGCTACCTTCCTACAATTATTGTATTTACTGTTTGATCCATATAATATACAGACATTGATGATAGCCCCACTTCACCCTGTCAAAATGGTGGAACCTGTACTGATGAGGTCCATTCTTACTCGTGTACATGGGTGAATGGATTTTAAAGGAGATAACTGTCAGACAAGGTGAGTAACTCCTTAAAGCCCGGCGCAGACAGAGCCGACTCGACCCGATCCAACTAGTTTTCAGCTGATTATCCCAGTTTGCGCTGCCTCAGTTAAGTGCCAATCGGAGGTTGGATCGGCTCAGACTGAGAAAACTGTCTCTAGCCTGACTGAAAACCAGTCGGATTGGGTCGAGTCGGCTCTGTCTGCGCCGGGCTTTACTTCACTGAAATATCAAGTTAAAGTCGCACAACCTTCTTTGCAATAAATAAACATAAGAGAACAGTTGCATTAATGGCTACAGATCGATGTATATATACCTCGCACAAAAAGTTCCGCAATCGAGGTTTGCACATTAATAACTTTTTTATGACTCTATTACCATTCATAAATTTGGTACCATTGGAAAACGTGAATCCTCCTCTTTACATTGATAGAACATTTGCTATGAATATTTTATCATGGAATGTGCATTGCATCCAATGTAGGGCAAAGTCAAAAGTGAAATGTTGCAAAATGCACTGATTTTGTCAACAGAGTGCCTTCCTTGGCTTGAATGGGGGTAAGGTGGTCATTTCAAACAAAAGGAAGGCACACCGTTGACAAAATCGGGCATTTTGCAACATTTCATTTTTTACTTTGCCCTACATTCGGATGTAATGCACATTCCATGACAAAAATATCCATAGCAAATGTTATATCAATGTAAAGAGGAGGATTCACGCTTTCCAATGATACCAAATTCATGAATGGTAATAACGTAATAGGCAGTCAAGCCATTTTTTAATCTTCAAACAAAAGGAAGGCCCTTTGTTGACAGAATCAGTGCATTTGCAACATTTCACTTTTGACTTTGCCCTACATTTGGATGCAATGTACATTCCATGATGAAATACTCATAGCAAATCTTATATCAATGTAAAGGGGGGGAATTCACGCTTTCCAATGATACCAAATTTATTAATGGTAATAACCTATAATAGAAAAGTTATTAACGCGCAAACCTCGATTGCATGTTTGTTCGATTTTATTTTGTCGTTTTGCGCACAGGAACTGGTCCAAATGTATGTTCAAAGTGCAGCCAATACGATGACGTGAAAAAATCCAGTGGCCAAAATTGGGTATATAAAACCACAATTGATACTCTTTTTGAAGATATTGGAAGGTTTCCATGCATTTAAAGGTGGGCAGAATACCATATTGGGCAAATTTGTGATCGCGCGTTTAACTGATAGCTAGAACAAGTTTCACTCAACTTCTACATGGTACAACACGGCGCACGTCAGTTCATAACCATCGATATAAGGCTGGCATGGGAGACCCCCTCCAACTTGGCAACGACCCTCCACCATGTACAAAAGGGCGCCATTTTGACTACCGTGCGTGCCTGCCTTGGCCTCGAACGCGCGGTCAATGCAGATGAACTCTGTATTCGACTTATGTCCGTGATGCGCGGACATCAGGTAACCGGCGTACTCGAGCCGCCATGCGTCCGAAGGGCACAAGTTGCGCGCGGGAACCATCAGCACGCTCGTGTGAGCAGCAGGCGCCCTGCACACCGCGCAAACGGGCGCGTGATCGTGCACGTCACGTATGCGCTGATTGGGTGAATTGCTTGTCTCGTACTCGGAAGAATACAGTTGACCCCGACTGCCACCTGCTGGATCAACTTCGTCATAGATTGGGTCGTTGGGAAGACAGAGAAAGTTAGAGCTGCTGCCGGTTTGGTCGTAATGAGGACCTCCAATAGTTCCTAGTATGAACAGAAAGAAACATTTTTCAAACATTCTTTTAAAAGACCCGACATACGACGGCCAACGCATTTATTGTTTCAGTGATCCATTAACTTTATCAGATGTTTCCGCGAGTGATATTCATATTCAATCATATACCATTATAATTGCATGATTCTTCTGAATGACAAAACAAACAAAAAATATTTAACAAATTGAACGTTGGTAACATATTTTATGCCCGTTCGTTCAAATTCAGATACCTTGGACTACACTAAAAAAAAAGCGTCCCGGAACGTTCTTCAAATCATTCCGAACTACTCGATGATTATAGTAGGGAGCAGTGGCGTAGCTACGGGGGGGGGCACGGGGGGGGGCCCTGTGCTCCCCCCCCCCCCCCCCAATAATTTTGAAAAAACAATAGAAAACATAAGGGGCCATTTTTTGAAGAAAAAAAAGAAATACATAAGGTGTGCCCCCCCCCCCCCCCCCAATAATTTTGCGTGCCCCCCCCCCCCCCCCCCAATCAGTCCCACCACGCTACGCCACTGGTAGGGGAGACATTAGAAACATCAATCCCATTGCATTCTTAGGTTTCCATAAGCCTTACAACACGGTACGAAACAATTGTGAAAGCTCTGTATGAAAAAACACAACTTTTTAAAAAGTACACACTTTTCAACGAGAACCAACTGTGTCGAAATATAAATATTGTTGATGATTTCGAAAAAAGTATCACACTATGACAAAACGGCATAAACATACAATTTTTTCAAAATGCATTTTTTGGGCTTTTGGTACTCAATACATTATATTACACATGTTAAAGGGATCTAGTAACTTTGTTGACATGTGCAAAAAGTGATGAATGGTTGATGCAATGTATATTGTTGTTATCTTATATGTCCACAGGGTATTGTGTGAAAATATCAAGTCAAATGGACATTGTATGGCCAAGTAATGAGTGAAAATGCAAAGTGATATTCAGTAACTCACTGCACTCACTTTGTACACGGAAGAAAAACTCACCCGGAGTTTTTCTTATCTGAATACTTCAATCATACATACCTTTTGTAACGAAAGGGAAATTTGAAAAACCGAAACCGGTCCCATGATTTTATTGTTAATACGAATACAACAAGGTATAAGGGAACCGCTAGAATAAAAAAAATTATTTTGAGGATTTGGACAATGTTACTAAGTCCCTTTAAACCATTTTTTTAATTTTTGAAAGTGTCACTGTCCATGATTAATTAGCATATCTAAACGGCACAACAGCAATGTTTGTCTTATAAACCCAACACGCGTGTACTGAAGCAGGATATCGGATATGCACTTGTGCGCGCAAGGAGACACTAGCAACCAATCAGAACTGACATTTCTGCATAAAGTGGTTATTTTTGGTTGTTGAAATTGACAACGTTCAATGAATATGAATGAATAATACGGTTGATTTGATTTTTGATTGATTTGTAAATTTCATACAAAATTGTAAAAATTAGTTTTAAAATCGTTCAAAATTGACATAGTTTTAGGCAAATACCTACATTCATGTTATTTGAAGACTTTAATTCAACATGTACATAATATTAAATATCCAAATTCATTGAATTAACAGTGTCTTGCATTAATTCCTTTCTGTTAAAGTTTGTCCATTCATTGTTAAAGCAGTAAAACCACGACAAAACAGCATAACAGACATTTTGAGCCCTGTTTTGGAGCGTAAAATGCGAGATTTTTCAAAAAAATAATTGAAATTTTTCAAAAAAAATAATTGAATCTTGTAAGACATGCCAAATGTCTATTCAGACAAGTTGAAACATAATTTACGCAGTCACAAAGTCTCTAAAGGCTTAAAAAAAAACACGTTTTGCCTTATATCTCATAAACTTCAAAATGTCTGTTATGCTGTTTTGTCATGGGGGGGGGGGGGGCAGTATTACATGCTATATGAGAATACATGCATAAGCCTCGGCTACACACACAACAATGCAAACAAAAATTAATTTGTACTGAACCCGGCCAATTTTGAGAAGAAAGTCAACATTCAGCTCCCAACTTGGCACCCAACGCGAGACACTCACCTCTGCGCCCAATCGCTATCACAATCCAGCGCCCAACCCGCCATCCAACTCATCAACCAACTCGACACTCAACCATCCATATAACTCGCCATATAGCGACCAACACGTTAGTCAACCAGGGAAGATAGACGTCCAAATTCCTGAGTCAACACTCATTATCGTTTCCACCACAGCATTGATCCCATGCATGCAGCGCCCAACTCACCATCAACATTCGGCGCTGATATCACCGTCCATCTCGACACTCAACTAGCCATCCAACTCGCCATCCAACTCGCCATCCAACTCACCAACTGTACTCTACACTCAACTAGCCATCCAACTCGCCATCCAACTCACCAACTGCACTCTACACTCAACTGGCCATCCAACTCGCCATCCAACTCACCAACTGTACTCTACACTCAACTAGCCATCAAACTCGCCATCCAACTCACCAACTTTACTCGATTCTCAACTAGGCACCTATCTCTATCGCCATCGCATTTTTGCGCCAAACACTATATCGCATTCGGCAACCAACTTGCCATCCAACTGAACAACTCACTAACAAATTCATCAACTAACTCATTAAAGGGAAATGATAGTAGTGGGAATTAACTTTATTAGTCAAACTAATTGATTAGTATTATTGAAATAACATAAAAAGGAGCGTCTGTGGACAAATCCGAACCTTACTATCGTCAAATGCAGAAATATCAGTTAAAACGTTCATGAAAGCCGCTGACATTGAGCAAATTCACCGTTAGCTTGGCCCGTCTACGCTGGCCACATTCTATACGCTCGTACGAGCGATTCGATCGTGCAAATTACCATGTGCGCATTTGCCATTGGATTAACACGTAACGCACAAGGCTGTATATCATATACGACCATCGGCGGGATATCAATCCGCAACAGATGAATTTATAATTTACCAAATATATCAATTAGTAGGCGGTTTTCAGTCAAAATTTGTATCATCCCGTATTAGTAAAAACACATTCTTTCACATGATTGGTAATAAGAGCGTCCATTTCATTTTTTGAGAGGGGGGCGTTTCCCAAAACTGGTATTGGCCTTTAACAAATCACCACCCAACTCGACACTCAAGAAAGCATCCAGCTCGTCATCTAACTCCTCACACAGTGGAACAGCGAGGGTCGACAGAGGTGCACAACTGCGAGGGAGCGGAGCGACCAAGCCCGAGGGCGTGAAGCCCCCGCGTACCCGAGGGGAGGGTGTGGGAGGCCTGGGGTGTTCCCCTTCCCACGCTGATACTCGGTGATTGTTATTTTGTTCTGCATTATTATCAATATCATCATAATCATCACATATTGAATAAAACATGATAATAATGAATATAGAAAATTTTTGCTTAATTTCGTGTCGTTCGACATTTTATTTGCCAAACGATAGGAGGGGGGGGGGGGGGCACGTGCCCCCCCCCCCCCCCCCCCCCCCTCCCGTAGCGACGTCATGGACCCAACATAATCGATACTGAACTGGACACTCAACGCATCATTCCCTTTGGCGCCAAACTCGACATCAATTTCCCAATCCATCTGACCCACGTACGTACTCTAAACTCAACTATAGGCACCCAAATCGCCATCGAGTTCGGCACCCCAACTTGCCATCCATCTAACCAACTCGCCTACGAAGTACATACCCAACTCGCCATAACGACACCTAAGTTAGAACTCAGAACCCAATGTGGCATTCAACACAGTATTCCCATGCAGCGCTCTCAACTCCACAACCAACTCGACACTCAACTATAGGCACCCAACTCTTCCATCCCATTCGGCACCCAATTCGTGCACCCAATTCGGCACCCAACACCCAAGTCTCGCATAATATTATACGTGAATCTGCATTCATCTCTGTACAATGTGTCGCATAATATCAGACGGTAAACTTCATTATTGAGTATAGTCTTTAAATATCAATTGACAGTTTTGCGTTTCTTGCCATTTGTTTAATTATTAAATGTCATTAAGAACAGTTTTATTACTCGTTGCATATTCTTTAAACGTCAGTTATTTTATGAATTAAAGATACCTGTATAGATAAGCTCCGCCCCATCGGCACACTCAGATTTCCCCCAGCGAGTGTAAACAGGCGCCACCATGCGATTGTTTCTGCTAGTGACCTCTGGTTGTCTCGGCGCGGTCGAGGACTGTTCGTTGCCAGGGGTTACCGCTATCTGATGATGGTCCTGATTCGTGGGGAACGTCCACTACGTATTGGGCTGAAATATGAACAAATGACAACATTTTCAAATAACATGAATAAAGTATGTTTGCGATACAAAATACATTGGCCGGTATTCTGAAGTCGTGTCTAACTAAGTCGTGACTAGATTTAAAGAACTGTTTAATTAGACGCGAGTTGTCGGTATTCAGGTATAACAAAATTAAATATTCGACACAATTTTCTGCCTTAAAGGTACACTTTGAGTATTAGTACTTCACGAAATGCCCTGGAATAAAACATATAAAATGAGAATCATTCCCTTTCAAATGCTCTCAGAGTTTTAAAAAAAATTGATTTCAAGATATTTTACTCATAAGTCTCCCGGCCGGGGGACATTTTGACTTTTTAGAAAAATACAAAAAATGCTGATAGACTACTTTGAAAAAATCTAAATAGGTTTTTAAATAGTTGTTGATGATACCTCTAACGAATCATTATTTAAAAAAACCGTTAAATTCACAATTTTGTATGAAAAAATGGCTGAAACCAATGAGTTTTTAGAGAGTGCCCTCTCCTGATTTGTAACAGCTCTTTTTAATGATAACAGGGGTTTTACATAGTCGTTTGTAATTTTCTGTGCCTTTTGAGTATGGTAGAGTTATAACTATTAGTTTTTCCAGTAATGATGCAGGCTTTGGTTACTAAAGTTAAGCTTGACCAATACGTAACTATCCCTTTAAAATATACTAAAGGCCCACATATCAAGGATCAGTGAAAGAATGGCGTTTGATAAATTGTATAGTGCTTAAAGGGATAGTTGAGTTCTGGTAAGGAGAGTACAGTTTTGGTGAAACTGAATTTAGTAACCCAAACCTGCATCATTACATTACAAACTAATATTTTATAACTAGAAAGGAACAAAAAATTACAAATGACGTAGTAAAGATCATGTTATCATTCAAAAAGAGCCGTTAAAACGTAAGAGGGCGCTCTCTAAACACTCATCGGTTTCAACCATTTTGAATTAAATATTGTGCATGTGATGCTTTGTTAAAATAGTGATTAGATAGAGAAATAACCAACAACTATTTAAATACCTATTTTGTAACTTTTTGAAAAGAGGGAAGCATTTTTTTTTTTTTTTTAACGGCTGGTTCAAAATTCTCTAATAAACCCGGGGCCCCGGGTTTATTACAAATTGTTATATTTATGGATATTTCAGCCGTCTCTGAAACGATTTTTGATCAAACAAAGATGATTTTATTGTTTAAATATTATGCTCTTTCAAATTTTACACTCGGTTTTTCATTACCTCACAAAAAAAATAAGTAGTCTAGCGCCCTCTCTACCAAAACTCAACTATCCCTTTAAAGGGGTAGAACAGTTTGGTAAGGCTGAACTTTAGTAACCAGAACCTGCACAGTAAGATTACAAACTAATATGTATATCCCCACCATGCTCGAAAGGTATACAACAATAAAAACGACTAAGTAAAAAGCCTGTTATCATTCAAAAACCACCATTAAAACACGAGAGGGCGCTCTCTAATAAGGCAGTGGTTTCAACCATTTTTCATGAAAAATATTTCCTTATAATGTTTTGTTGAAATAATGATTAAATAGAGAGATGCTCAACAACTATTTATAAACCGCTTTTGAACATTTTAGAAAAAGTGTAAGCATTTGTTTATTTTTGTTCTCAAAAAATCATCCTATTTATTTGAGGCACAATCGGATATATTCAATTATATTTCAGCCATTTCTGTATGGTGGCCCCCGGAGGGACATCGTGAATCGTGAATTTTGATTCACGATTCACGATGAGATTTGCAAAATCGCATATTTTATTGCGAATTTTGATTCACGATTTGCAAAATCGTATATTTTATTGCGAACTTTGTTGCAATATTCACGATCAAATTTGTAAGGTCGCCACTTATTTTCAATATTCACGACAGATATACATTTCGTGAACTTTGTATTAAGATTCACGACGAGATATTCACGATATCGTGAATTTGGTGTCGTATAGTAGTACATATTAGTAGTACCATTCTTTGTTCATAATTATTTAATTAAACCCCATCAAACCGAGGAGGTAATATATTACTACCGTTATATCCCCAAAACCCGCACCCCCCCCCCCCCCGGCTACCCCATGGCTACCCCTAGCCACCCCAGAAAACATTGTTATGCTGTAGCTTCTCCCTCCCTCCCATCCTATACAGTACTCCCATTCTCTGTTCAAACCCCCTCAAACCGAGGAGGACTGATAAAGAATACCGCTCAAGCAAGTAGAAACAAATTCACAACCAACTACTACGACACCAAATTCACGATATCGTGAATATCTCGTCGTGAATCTTGATACAAAGATAACGAATTGTATATCTTACGTCATGAATATTGAAAATAAGTGGCGATTTTGCAAATTTGATCGTGAATATTGCAACAAAGTTCGCAATAAAATATACGATTTTGCAAATCGTGAATCAAAATTCGCAATAAAATATATGCGATTTTGTAAATCTCATCGTAAATCGTGAATCAAAATTCACGATTCACGATGTCCCTCCGGGGCCACCATATTTCTGAACCGATTTTGACCAAATCAAGTTTATTATGCCATTAAAATTGCATGTTCTTTATAAAAAAAAAAAATTGTGTAGCGCCCTCTATACCAAAACTCAACTATCCCTTTAAAGAGGTAGTCAGTTTTGGTTTTCTGCCAACAACACAATTTTTCGTGAGGTAATGAAAAACCGAGTCTCCGCGGTTTTTCATTACGGATAACAAAAAATAAACTGAGTGTCAAATCCGAAAGAGCACACAATTTTAATGACAGAATAGACTTTATTTGATCAAAATCGGTTCAGGATATGGCTGAAATACTCATAAACAGTAACCATTTGTAATTAATGTGGGGCCCCACAATTATTCAATAATTTTGAACCAGCCGTATAAATTGTTTTTTTAATGCTTCCTCTTTTCAAACCACAAAAGAGCATCTAAAATAGTTGTTCATTCTTATCACTATTTCAACAAAACATCACATGCACAAATATTTCATTTAAAATGGTAGAAACCGATGAGTGTTTAGAGAGCGCCCTCTTGAGTTTTAAAGGCTCTATTTGAATGATAACAGCCTCTCTATTACATTGTTACTTAGTCATTTGTAATTTTGTATTCTTTTCGAGCATGGTGGAGTTATAACTATAAGTTTGTAATGTAATGGTGCAGGTTTTGGTTACTAAAATTCCAGTTTGACCAAAACTGTACTCTCTTTACCAAAACTCAACCATCCCTTTAAGTTATATTTGTAACCATGATTTGGAAATAATTTGTTGTTTGTCATTGTCAATTCTTTACCTGGTGGTGTAAGCGAAGCGTCTCGTCCATCGCGCCCGTCTCTCCCTGCTTGCCCCGGAGGGACCAGGTGCACCCCGGGGGCCCGGTGTACCTGCCGGGCATAAGAAACACTGGCCTGCAAACCAAGAGAAAAGAAACCGATATACTGGACTTGGGGTCAGCAGAGACGTGGCTACGGCGGGGGCGGGGGCGGGGGCTCGTCCCCCACATATTTACGGTGCCCCCATATCCCCCGCCGTACATGATCATCGTGCAAAAGTGAGAAATTAGCCTTTAAAAAGTATCATCTGGTGATAAATGTTTAGATTCAGATTTTCAAGAAAAATTTCAAATCCAAAATGTTCATGAGATGTTTGAAAAATAAAATATGCCAACGGATCTGGAAGGTATCCTTGAAATACACAGACAAAGGTCCTGGTATACACTCTACATCATTTTCGGGGGTGTTTGGGTACAGGCTTACAGTAAGGAAAATTACCTCTACCAGTATCGGATCACCCGATGTAAAGTCTGTGATATTTTAAACCTACAAATATCACTAACATTCCGTATGGATCATTTGTAGCATATTTTGAAATCTTCATAATTACAGGAGGATACAAGTTTAGGAAGTGACATTTGTCCAAAATATAAATTACTAATTGGCAAATAAAGCCAGGTGATCCGTTATGGTGAAGTGGTGATTCGTTACTGGAAGAGCGTAAGGGTTCGTAAAATGCGCAGCTTCTAGGGTATTAGCGGCGGAATGAATTTAAATCTACAGTATTCATAACCTACACCGAGTACGGTACTTGAACTATCTTACCTGAATACATCGGGCCCCCGTAGGGTCCGAGATACCCCGGGTAGTTGGGGAACTTGACCTCGGATCCCGCTCCCAGCACGTTCGATGAAGACGGTGCCTCCGTCGGCAGACCTGAGGGGGCGCATCCAAGTCCCGACGTGATCGACTACGACCATCATCATGATCAAGATCACCATCACGTGTTTCGACGTCGAGGTTCCTCATCATCGAAGGGTGCTTGGAAACGATGTCCAGTGCGGAGAAAGACTGGACGATGTCCGTGACGTCGCTCTGTTGTTATCATAATAAAACAATTATCATGCAAATGATATGGGGGGATAGATGTTTCACGAAAAATGTTATTTTAATGAAAGCCGTTAATCATGTTCGGTGTTTTGTAAAATTATTGAAACGGGTTTTTGAATACTACATTTCGATAAAATCGTCAACTTTTCTTTTGTCATGGAGATTTCGTGTTGTTGACGTAACATTTCATAAAAGTCTGCCTGAATATTTGTATTTGCTTAAAAGGATAGTTGAGTTTTGGTAGAGAGGGCGCTACACAGAATATTTTTGTGTGAGATATTGAAAAACTGAGTGTCAAATTTGAAAGAGCATACCATTTTAATGGCAGAATAAACTTTATTTGATCAAAATCGGTTCAGAAACGGCTGAAATATCCATAAACATAGTCATTTGTAATAAATTTGGGGCCCCACAAGTATTCGATAATTTTAAACCAGCCGTTAAATTTCGTTTTAAAATGCTTCCTCTTTTCAAAAAAATTCAAAAGAGGTGTTTAGATAGTTGTTGATTATCTCTCTATCTAATCACTATCAACAAAACATCACATGCACAATATTTTATTTTAAATGGTTTAAACATATGCGTTTTTTAAAGCTTCCTCTCTAGTTCAAACAACTCTTTCTGAATGATAACAGGCTTTTTACTTTGTGGTTTGTAATGTTTGTATTCCTTTAGAGCATTGTGGAGTTATAACCATTAGTTTGTAATGTAATGGGGCAGGATTTGGTTACTAAAATTCAGTTTGACTAAATCTGTACTCTCTCTACCAGAACTTAACTATCCCCTTAATAAGTATTATGTCTTATTTCAGGGATGAATTTGGCCAATCATAATGCTATCTCCAACTCAGAATCAACTTAGAATCTGTCTGAAGTCAGTATGAATGAACTGGTGGATTTCTAAATAAGATTTATGGATTTGGACAATGATACAACATCCCTTTATGAGGTGGGGCTTAGCAAAATATAATTGATACAGGTTTTAAAACACAATGAGGTCAAACCGTTTACAAATACCCGATGTGTATACTTATACAAATAAACATAATTCAACATGCATTCGGTTTCCACTGCCATTTTAAATTATTTAATTAATGTTTATCCCCAACATGTATTTACATTGGATATATTACTGGATATTTCAGCTCTGTCTGAACCATTTTTGGTAATGAACAAATGTATTATTTCTTTGTAATTGTGTGCTTTTCCAAATATTGCTCTTAGTTCTTCATTTCCTCCAAAAACAAAATTATTTCTTGAATTGCCCTAAAAAATATATATATATATTTCTTGAAGCGCCCTAAAAAAATAATATATATATATTTCTTGAAGCGCCCTCAAAACCTATTAATGAGGTGACTGTCGTGGCAACGCCGCCCGCTTCGTGGCAACTAAATAAACGCACTCACCTGCAATTTTGCTATTCGATCTCGAAGCATCTCAATCTGCTCCAGGTCGGACGGTTTCGGTCGGTCGTCATCGACGTCGGTCGACGTCGGATGGCCGCTGGTGTCCGAACCTCCTGATGACAGTGACACGGCTTCGACAAACAAGGGCTCTCTTGCGATGATATCGACGATGATGCTGAGGATCGTGAGGGTAGCATGCTTGAAACCGACCGCCATTTTCATAGAGTCAGACAGCGATTACCAACTGCGAGGAAAGCGTAGAAATTTGAATATACAATAATTAGCGAACTCATCTAATGCGATGGATATTAAAATACCAAATTTAACTGTCCTCCGTAATCTCCCATTTATTTTAGCTGCAGCATCTTTTTACATTATGTGTGTAATGGATTAAAATATATAACAAGTATTAGTTCTTTTTTAAAAGGCTGTGATGTTTGATCCCTGTCAAAGTGTATTTTACGAAAAGAACTTAAAGAACTAAAATAACTAAGAAAATAAGGAAGATTCACCAGCAAGTGCTCGCATACCTGTAAAATCTTATTTCAAAAAATAGTTTGCCCTTCTTACTGGATCCGAGAAGAATAATATAAACGCGTAAAGTGTTCAGTCTCTCGGAAAAGTTCACTGTGAAATATTATTGTAGTGCAAATCATATTTATATAGATACCAATACCAAATACGATGTGACCGTCTGACATTAAATATGCTGCAATCGACCAATCAGAAACAAGTGAAAGGGGTCACGGAGTCTCAAAAGAGACCCCCCCCCCCCCCCCTCCGCCCCCCAAACAAAAACAAAAACAAACAAACAAACAAACAAACAAACACAAAAACAAATACTTACATAAATAATATGACGTATGGGAGAAGGACATATTTATCATCATATGGGGTAAAATATGTGACCATGTACCTAAATACGTGGAAGGAGAAGCTCTCTCTCTCAGAATCCCGGACTCTCAGCAGAGAACCAAACCAAACAAAAGCAAGTCAGAAAGAGAGTTTAATATTAAGCATGACGTAGTAGAGTAGTCAAAGAGAGATTTATATCAACGTATAAGATAAAACATTGGGACATTGACCATCTGATCATAAGCAAGTGAAAGGGAAAACGGTCTCAAAATCCCGGATTCTTAGAAAATAACTTAAAGGTATGGTGACGTGAAATCCTGGCTTCGATTGAGGTTAATAGCTTTGAATATATGGTTATATTGATATACATGTACCACACTCTTTTTTCAAAGAAATCCTTAAGTTGGGCAAAAAAGGTAAACTTCATGCACTTTTTGGCGTCGGCGTTCCATACTCCAAAAAAGTGATTTACGTCACCTGCAGTCTGTGACGTCATCTATGACGTCATGAACATTTGTTTTTAGAAATTTCAAATTTGAACTTTAATTTTCCGAAAGAGCGTCAAAAATAATGACCAAATACCGAAAATCAATTGAATATGTGAAGTTTGGCTGAGATATATAACACTGATAACACTGATTGCCTATTGACAAAACATTCATTTGGATGGGCATATCTCAGGCAATCAGTGTTATAGTGCTCTGGTAATAACTTTATGAACCAGTGGCCATATTCATAAAACCCCGATAAGCTAGTTGGTTGATCAAATTACGATTTCGATGTCCGCCATTACAACCCATCTGTCTAAATTCCACAATCATTTGGTATTACACGACATTGTTAGTCGAAATGCGAACAATTACAACAATATATCTGCGGTGCCGACTAAATGCATTGAAATCTATTTATGCGGGACGTTCTGAATAGAGCTTTGTTGGACTTACAACAAAGGCGTGAAGTTGAATGACGACCTAACACCCAGCTAATTTTTTCTTATTCACTAAAGCCAGATAGGACAAATTTTAGCGACACTGGACCAAAAATTTAGAGGTACTCTGATGTACCTCTAAATTGCTAGCAAGTAACAATCTGCCCGGTTTTTGTGTGTATATGCATGTGGCGCGATCGTGAACATGGCAAGGAGAATATTCGAATAAGGGCTATTAGAGTTTGTTTTATGATAGCGTGATGTTAGTTCAAAATAGTTCCCCAAGTAACATACTTTTCCGTGTTTGTCCTAGCATCCTTGTACTTCAGTAATAACATCTTTTATCAGCTTAAATTACATGTTTTTATCTGGAGAGTAATTTGCCTTTATTTGTCCTTGTTGTGACATATTAGCTTACTTTTGCAGTTCGGATTGATTTTATGTGATTTCAATTCTGTTTTGATGAATCTATCTATATAATACTATTTAATGCAATTTCGTTTCTGTTTTCACTGCAATTGAATAGTTTCCCTTGTCATGTCATGTTTAAATGGCTATTGTATTACAGGGCTTAGACGCTCGTTGATTGGTCGATATGGTAAGGGCATAGACAGCGTGCAAAATCTACACACATTACTAAATACATATCCATGCACGTGTGTGTTGTGCACTGGTTTGTGAAAACAAAGGTGATCACCCAAGCGAGTTTTGTGAGTTCCCCGCTAGTTATCGCCCAAAGTGGCATTTTGGCAAGGAGATAAGGCCTAGCTGACAGATAGGCTATCGGGCTTTTATGAATATGGCCACAGAGCTCTATAATAACACTGATTGCCCATTGAAGTAAAACTAATTTGGATGGGCATATTTCAGCCAATACTTCACATATTCAATTGATTTTCGGTATTTGGTCATTATTTTTGACGCTCTTTCGGAAAATTAAAGTTCAAATTTGAAATTTCTAAAAACAAATGTTCATGACGTCATAGATGACGTCACAGACTGCAGGTGACGTAAATCACTTTTTTTGGAGTATGGAACGCCGACGCCAAAAAGTTGCATGAAATGCACCTTTTTTGCCCAACTAAAGGATTTCTTTGAAAAAAAGTGTGGTATATCAATATAGGCACATATTCAAAGCTATAAACCTGAATCAAAGCCGGGATTTCACCATACCTTTAATAAGGAAGAGAGGTTAAGCGTAAAAGATTAGATAAGAGAGCATAGTTTGGTTAAGTTAAAGGGATAGTCTAGTTTTGGTCAAACCGAATTTTAGTTACTAAAACTTGTCAGTTATCATTGAAAACTAAAAGTAATAGGTCAATGATGCTTGAATAGTACATTTTATATACAAGTTACAGGGCTTTTTTCATTCAAAAAGCAGCTGTTAACACAAGAGGGCGCTATCTAGACACCTCTGATTTCAACCATTTTTGTTTTGTTTTATTTCTTTTTAAATAAAAATGCGAATGTGATGTTTGGTAAAAGTAATTAATCAATATAAATAGATCGTCAAAATCAATTTTAAAAACATTTTGGTATATTTTTAGAAATGTGTAGGATTTATAAATATTTCTTTTACTATGCAATAAAAGTTGATTCCCTACATTTTATTTCAATCAGGTATATTTATGGATATTTCAGCTGTTTCTGAACCGATTTTTCTCAAACAAAGTCGATTCTGCAAGTAAAATTGTGTGCTTTTCTAATATTACACTTAGTTGTTATTAGGCTACCTGACATTTCTTTAAGCGCTCTCAAACCAAAATTGAAAGGTGAGACAATATCATATTCAAGTATGACAAGAAAACGGTGTATGAAAAATGAAACTAAATTAGTAATTTAGAAAATAAGAGTATTCATGTTGTCTATAATAAAGATATTATTGAAGAATTGGAAGATAACAAAAAATAGTTTGGAAGATTTACGAAAACAAAAAGTCGATGACGCAATTTTTCGTTCAAAGTTAGAATGGATGGAGTTTGTTAAAAACCCTCAATTTTTTTTTTTTATTTATTTAGAAAAACAAAATCGCATTAATAGACAAATTAAAACACTTATCGATGATCAAGGTAATACAATCAAAAATCCAAATGTTTAATTATAGGTACATCGTTTTTATTCTAAATTATATAAGCATAAACCTGTATCCGAGTTTGATTGGGATCGTTTTCAATCAAGAAACATCAAAAAATTGAATGTGCAGATGAAAGATTCTTTAGAAGGTCCTTTATTAATTGACGAGGTTTTTCAAGCAATTAAAAATATGAAAAATAATAAATCCCCAGAAATGGATGGTTTTACAATTAAATTTTAAAAGTTGTTTTGGGGCAGTATAAAGTACTTTATACATCGATCATTGAATTATGCATATTTTAATGGTCATATGACTGAAGCGCATAAAATGGGAGTGATTACATTAATACCAAAAGGAAATAAAGATAGAAAATTGTTATCAAATTGGAGACCTATTACTTTATTAAATGTTATTGTATAAAATAGCTTCATCTTGTATTGCAAACCGGATTTAACAAATATTACCTTTTGTGATTAATGAAAGTCAAAAGGGTTTCATGTCTGGACAATTTATTGGGGAAAATATACGTATTTCGTATGATTTGAGGTTATACACGGATTTTGTTGATAATAGATTTTGAAAAAGCTTTCGACTCAATATCACACGACTTTTTATTCCAGGCCTTGGACTTTTTTAATTTTGGTGATTCCATAAAATCATGGATTAAACTTTTTTTTTGAGAATGCCTCCTCATGCGCTTTGGTCAATGGTCATATGACAAGCAGATTTAATACAGAAAGAGGATGTCGTCAAGGTGACCCTCTGTCTCCATCCTTTTGTTTTTTATGTGAAGAAATACTAAGTATAATGGTAAGAAAATGTGATGGTATTAATGGGATAAAAATAGCTAATGTTCAGCACAAAATAATTCAGTATACTGATGATACTCTAATTAACTTAAATGGTACAACAGATGATTTGCAAAAAACGATAGAAACTTTAAATACTTTTGAAGCTGCATCAGGATTTAGTATAAATAAGCACAAAACTAAAGTAATATGGATAGGGAGATATAAAGAAAGGAAAGATTCTTTGTGAATAGAAGAAAATTGAGTTTGGGTTTTTGATGCCTATTTTAGATATTTAGGCATCGATTTTTCGGGTGACTTGCACGATATGGTTGATCATAATTTGTATGAACAAATTACACATATCGACTCTCAAATGACTCTTCGGTTAAAAAGATCGTTAACAGTGTTTGGTAGAATAATAGTTGTAAAATCGTTATTAGTATCAAAGTTAAATTATTTATTTTTATCAATACAGAACCCCTCTGATGAAATTATGAAAATATTACAAAAGTCATTTTTTAAATTTATTTCGAATCATAAACCTGACAGAATAAGTAGAAAACACAAATGATACAACGCTATCATTTTGGAGGAGCCAAAATGATAGATATACACTCAGTGGCGTACCCAGGATTTTTTTAAGGGGGGGGGGGGGGGGTCATTTTGTAAAAAAATTCCAAGCCGAGACCAAGTACCTTCAAAATTTTCGAGACCGAGACCAAGTACTTTCAAAGTTGAAAACCTCGCTCAGTGTTGGGGGAGGGGGGGGGGGGGGGGGGGGGTGTCCGTAAATTTTTTTCGAAGCCGAGACCAAGTACTTTCACAATTTTCGAGACCGAGACCAAGTACCTTCAAAGTTGAAAACCCCTCTCAGTGGGGGGGGGGGGGGGGGGGGGGGGTGTCCGTAGAGAATTTACGAAGCCGAGACCAAGTACTTTATTAAATTTTTTCAATTTTCGAGCCCGAGACCGGAGATCTTCGAAAAAAATTTGGGTCGAGACCAGGGTTTTGTCGGTCGAGAGCAGGTTTTAGACGGTCGAGACCGCTTAAAGTTGTCTCGAGACCGGCTGAAATTTGAAAAGGGGGGGGGTTCAAACCCCCCAAAACAGCCATTTTTTGGTCAAAGTGGGGGGGGGGGGGGTTTGAACCCCCCAAACCCCCCCCCCCCGGGTACGCCTATGTATACACTTACATGTTTATTCATTGAAAAAATCATGGATTTGTTAGATGAATATGGTACATTTATGTCACTCAATGAATTTAAATTGAAATACCAAATTACAGTAATTTGTTTGCAATACTTTGGCCTATGTGAAGCTATTAAATCTGGTTTTAATAACCGTTGTGGTATTTTTGTGATAATGGAGCAGCCTTTAAAGGGACATTCCCTCTTTTGCAAGCCAAATTTCAAAAGTTGCGAGGTTATTGTCTTATATGAAAGAAAATGTCATTTAATAGCATGCCTGAAAAAATGTAGGGCTTGAAATCTCTTTTTCGTGGAGTTATCGACCTAAAACTAATAAACCATCGTCCAACGGTTAATTGTGCATTATACGTATATCCAACCAGTGAGGAAGTTTTTTTCACACAAATTCCACGAAGTACCACAACGCTATGCGTGACCCCTACGTGACCCGCGCTAGATACGTGACCCGCACACAAGTAAGAATAGCATTACCGCACACTAGGCAAAATAACCAAACCTCGCTTAAACTGACTACATGTAATTACATATTCTTAATTTTTGAGATTTTTTCCATGACATACATTTACAAATGTCGGCTTCACAATACCTTTACAAGAATAAGTACAATATGGTTGTAATATTATGCTAAATCAGTTAAACTCTTTTATTGACCGATATATAGTCTGACGGAGGGACGCTTTCTTTTTTCATTTGTAGAATCCAAATTATAGGGCTGTTCGATCTTTATTTTTGTGTGTGTGTTTCATTCATCCCCGTCCGTCAACTGGAAACTGTTCAGACGTTTTGTAAAAGAGGGACTGTCCCTTTAAGATTAGATTTAATTTCCCTTATCTGTCAATTTCGAAAAGGCTGCTCGCATATGCATATATATGCTTTATTATTACAACACAGAAGAGAAGAGTGAAAAACTTTAACAAATGGAAAATGTTGTTTTAATATTGATGAGTCTATATGCCAGAAATATTGTTCTCTCGTAATTAATTGTACTCTGGATGTAAATTTACGTTGGTTTCAATTTACACTATTACATAGAATTTTGTTTACAAACGACATAATTTTGTTTAAATTGAATATGGTTGAAAATGAATTAAGTTCCTTTTGTAATGCACATACTGAAACAGTTATTCATTTATTTTGTGACTGTCAATTTGTTACAAATATTTGGACAAAATTAGAAAGATTTATTAAGTGCTGGATGTATTTTACAAATGAAAATGTATTGTTTGGATTACGAGGTTTGAATAATAGAGCAATGACGTGTTTATTGTTCGTTATTAAGAAAATAATATTTCGAAATAAACTAGTCAATAAAATACCTGTATTTTCTTACTTTAAATCAGCATATATATTTTGTTTGACAGGTCATAGTAAATATTTCTATAAAAAAATGGTTATCCTTGGAAAGTATGTTTTTTATATTGTTTAATTAGTTAAGTTTATACATAGCTATTGTACGACGGTTCATTTATTGTTATTTTTGTTTTGTGAATATGATGTATGTTTGTAACGTCATGCTATGTTTAGTCTTGTTTTGTTTATACCAATAAATGCCCTGTGGAGGGAACAAAACAAAAACAAATTGAACTACCCCTTTAACTTCCATCACTGCAGTGGGGTAGAACAATGTGTCGACATCGACCAACGGAGCTGCCATACGCATGATAAACAATTTAAAAGTGAAAATGTATTTCAGATTCGAAATAGCAGCATTATGAATTTAAAGAAAAGGATTCCGAGAAAGGGAACATTGTCCGCTGTGAACAGGTGAAACGGGAATGTTTCTGGAAATCACGAACTCGAGAAGACTTGATCAGTAAACAAAAAACAAAGACGGGAAAGGGATGAAATGTAACAAGATGAATATAGCATTGGAGAGAAACAGCACGTTATTTGGGACAAAGGAAAGTAACGTAAAGAAAGAGTATTAATAACCAAACGGAGATGAGGAATATCAAGGACGTATTAAAAGGAGGTATTATGAAATATCAAGAAAATGTGATGTTAAAGAAATAATAGAAACAAAAACGTACTGAACACTTCAAAGAACAAGGACAAATTCAGTATTTGTGCAGGCGGTTTATTTGATATCTAAAAACCTGGAAGCCTGGGAGGTGATGCCACTGCGCAGCTAGAGACTAATCGTTTGGCCATAAACAAGTGAAACGGGAAAATTCCTACAAAATCCCGGATTTTCGGAGGAGTGTCAAACATAAGTGACGGGAAAAAAAGAAAGTGAAGATTGATAAAAATACGAAAGCAATAAAGATATGAATTCTGACCATATGTTCATAATAATGATTTACAGCTCGTAACCTTGATGAGTTAACGCGTGGGTAAAACACATCCCTTCGGGGACATTTTGCGATACTTTTTTAAAATTTACTTCCACAAAAAACACCCCAGTCCGCATAGCTGTTTTCCATAGGGGTCCAATTAAATTTCAATTTTTTAAAACCAAATAAACAAGACAATAAATCATATCCAACAAATATAACAAAATTATTATACACTGTACAAACAAAAGATATAATCTTGACAGATAGCGGAGAGAACAACAAAGACAGGAATAAAGATATCGAACAAATATAATAAAAAAAAAAAACATTTACAATTACGAAAGCAATACAGATATAAACTCGGGCCGTATGTTGATAATAATTATGTTTTACTGCTCGTAACCTTGATGAGTAACGCGTGGGTAAAACACATTTCGAGATATTTCCGAGAGATCGACAGAGAAATAGAAGACTGAGAGAACGATATCACTTTATTCACATGTAATATAATAAACAAATACATACAAAAGACACAGACGCAGACTGAACAGAGAGATATTGTCAAACGAACATCGAAAGTATGAAACTGTAATTATTATATAGGCATAACTAAAGATTTGTAGTTGAATCAATATCATACCTATTTTGCAGGTGGTACACACTTAGAAATTAAGGTTAAAAAACGCTGCTACAATAGCGGCACCTTCAAGGGTGCAATTGCGCACCCAAAACTGGAGTGTGCACCCTACGAGGTGCCATAAGGGTACCAATACCACAATTAGGGGTGCAGAATTGCAGTACCGTAGCAGCCATTGTAAAAGAAAAAGATTTATTTAACAAAAACACTCCAGTTATCTAATTACAAAAACAATTTACAATGTATGAGGTATAGGCATATGATACATGTATATACGCAACCAACAGTGACCATGAACCAATTAAAAACAAACGTTTAATGCGATTTCGAAAGTGGAAAAATGGAGGTGGCAAAAACGAAAGGAGAAAACAAAGATAAATACAAACTTCGAAAGTATAGGTTTTCCCGCTCAATTTCGCGATTGTGTCAATCCAATTGATAATAGGAGCAAACGAATTCGCGCGATTTGCGATCGCCGTGTCAAAGCAGCATTCGAATTCGTAAATAGTCGTTCAAAATCACGTAGGAGCAAGTGAATTTGCACAAAGAGCATACCTTTTTATCAATGGTCATTCGAATTCGCGAAAGTGCAGTTGACAGTTGGCTGCACATTCGCGAATTCGAATGCACATAAATGAACTTCTGTGTCTATTCACGAAAGCATATGCGTTTGCATGAATTCGCTTGCACTTATTCGGAATTTGAAAGACCGATACCAACGATTACACGGTAATGCGTGAATTTGAATGACCCTTAATTAATTCGATTGAAAAAAGTGTACAATTGAGCGGGAAAACCTATACTATCAAGATATGAAATTAAAGAGTAGACCGTATTATTGATTATTATTGATACAGTTTATTATTAGCGTTGATGTCGTGTGGGTAATATGCAGCCATGCAGCGAAGACATTTTAGCTAGTCCCGAGAGATAGAAAACAAAAACAAAAACGGAAAGAAGGAATTCGAAGAAAATGGTAAGCATAGACCGATCAAGGAGATTCATTGTACTGTTAATACAAAGAGAAATATGATAAACAAATAATGAAAATGTGACAACTCGTTTTGTAGTAGCTTGAATTTGATATACAATATCATATGTCTAAATGGGGTCACTCTGTACAATGCAGCAGCCGCTGTCTTTGACATAATTATCGACAGGTGGGCATGGTGGAAGGGGAACGCTTTCTGAAAGTCCCACACTTCTTAAAGGAATAGTACAATTTTGGTTAAGAGAGCGCTACAAACAAGATAAATGTGACATAATGAAAAAAATAAGTGTAAATATGAGAAAGCTCACAAGACTGTACGAACTTTATTTGATCAAAATCGATCTAGAAACAAATGAAATATCCATGGAAATATCCAATTGAAATAAATGTGGGGCCCACATTTATAAATACAGATGTGTACGTATTAGTCGATACCAGGTCCTGGAAATAGGACGGAAGCGGCAACTACCCAGGTATAGCCTATTTTGTATTTGCCACAGTATGCAATGTGTTGTGCACAGTGACATATATGAAGACAACAAGAAATACAAAAATACTAACGAGATAAATTTAAACTCACCCTCATAGATTTAAATCCATAACTAAATAATCACTTTATCCATAGCTGGTTTTATTTTTAGTTTAAATCCACTTTTCACACAGAATTCAGGTTATTTCTGTACTAATCTACTCTACTGTCTACAGCTGTAAAGAAGTTGCACACACAGTATTCCAAATGAGAACTTGAGTACTGGTCAAAAGAGGGCGATATCTATAGTTTTAATAGAAAGACTATGCATACTGTATTGCTCTATGTGTGTGCAGTCTGTGTGTGACTATTGCTGGCTATAGGGACTGCAAGACATAGCCAGGCAGTTTAGATCGTTTTTCCTCAATTATTTTTAGATTTCAACTCTGGATTTGTATTTTCTACCAAGAGGTATGACTCCATTTTAGATATTTATTACAGTAAAGACAAATTCTAGTGATACATATCACATATTGTCTGCATTTTGTTAACTTTCTAGTCTAGCATTATCAGTATTGATTCTTTGTCACAGAGTGACTTCGTTTTAAAAAATTGGGCATCCACACTTGATTATAAATTCAGTCATGTGTGACTGCTTCCTTTTTATTTAATGTGTGAGCATGTGTTTTAGGCTATAAGGCCCCGGTTTTGTATATATTTAGTGTGCACACAAGCTCACTGTTAAGGGTTATTAATGTATGATTAAGTTTAAGATAGAACCAGGGATACCCCTGATGGAATAATAGGGAGTGTGTTCATGCGAAGTGAGAATTGTATAGAGATAGTGTGTACAGAAGCTGAATGGTTATCGTACATGTAAGTGAAGTTCTTAAATAGGTCCGAAAATCTCGAAATTCGCGAGACGAGACTTTTTTCCACTTTGCGGGTCGTCATTCCCACTTCCGGTACCGTCACGGCTCGCGTGCCCATCATTCGCACACGCTCAAAATGGATGCAATCAGCGTAACTCACACAAAATATAATGCATTAATTAAAAGCTATCGACCACACGTCTCAAATGCGTTTGTATGCAGTACATGTATATATATATCCCGGGCCGGTTACGGAAAAAATAAACGCCTCCCGCGCGCCGCACACATGCACACGACGCGTCCACGCAGTAGTCAGGAAGTTGGTATGACTAAAAGCTATCCCACAATTCCATGCGTGTTTTCGGGATTTCGATCGGATTTCGAGATAATCGCTATTTGGGGTAGCGAGAATTGTGAAAGTTGTTCATTCAAAGGGATGGTTGAATAGCTTTGGTATGTAATACCTAGTACCTATTTAGGGTAGTCAATGCAATTACAGGGGAACTGGTTTTGCCTAGTTTTGTGTGATTGGGTCATCTCCAATGAGATGCATTTAGTATGATTTGGGCGGGAATATCTTTTATTATTGTGCGCTGGATGTGGGTGCTGTGATTAACTTGAATATGAGAGAAGAGTCCAATGGCACAGATAGCCATCAGAGATTGAGAGAGCAAGACGTGCTTATCAGAGTGGGCATGGATACACCAGGGAATAGCCAAATTCTGTGCTAGAACTGAAGTTCTTATAGGCATTTCACTTTATGCTATGTACCCTGGAAAGCTACCAAGAACCACCATGCTGGGTAGAGTCGTCGTACGCCACCCTTGCCGTCACCATAACTCTTCATCAATCCATCTGTCAACATAAATTCTGTAAGTTTTCTTGAATAAATGTTGTTAGACCTTTAGTCATGTTTGTTATAGATCTATCGCCCATACAATCAATGCGATATATCATACCAGCTGTAATATCAGTTAACGTTTACTATATAATTTGACGATTATATGTATTATTGAAATTACTTTATATTTATGCATATTTATACCTACAGTTATTAGTTTTCAATTTCAAAACTTTAAAACACATAACTTTAAAGTTGAATTGTATTTCATTAATGTTTTGAAAGCTTGATACATTTGATGTTACGATAATGTTATGCAATTAAATAGCATGACCAGATTGAATACCCCTTGATTATTTATGTAAGGCTTTTTGGTATAATGAATTGAGATATTGCAGTTTTATATCATGTGAAGATTAGATGAGTTCACAAAGTATTTTTGTATTACATGTGTTAAATGGTATACATGTGTTTTATATTTGTGATTATGGCAGTACTATAAAAAACCTTCATTGCCATATTTATTACCGGATAGCTAGCAGTTAATTGTAACATGGAGGAAGCAAATGTTATGAATTATTGGTTTTAACCTTCCCCATTAGGAACCAGCTGGGCTTCAACTCTAACTCTAACTATAACGTGAGCTTCAATGGATAGCTCTAACGTGAGCTTCAACGGATAGCTCCAACTCTGGATCCAATTCGGGATCCAACCCAAGCTCCAACCCTCCTCTTCCCATATGGGCTCCTTCCGGCTTATACGCTCCTGATACGCCGATCCGGCTCCGAACTGGCTCCACATGTGTTCCATCCGGCTCCGGCCTGGCTGCTCAACGGATATCTCCACTATGCATGGGCATAGATCTCCACAGTATCGCGGTGCAGTCGTTGATCGTCGTCCACGACACCCGTCATGGTGAATTCCATCACCGCGCGCTTCACTGCAGACTGGGTCGCAACTTCGACGTGATGAACTGTCGCGAGCACTACAGCCGACGCCCATACCTTCGCAGCATGTTTTTCTACGCAGACTGGGTCTGCAACCCCAACTTGAACTGTCGCGAATACTTCACCCTCTGGTCTTCGCGAGGATGGTGTCAACAGCTACAACTGAACTTTAAGGTGCTATCCACCCATTAATGTATTCCCATAATAGAAATAATAATGATAACTGAACTTATCTCTGATTATTATTTTGTGATTAATGGCGCCGTGATAGTTATGTTTTGTTCAGTTGGTTAATTTGATACAATTACTTTTGTTTTGTTTGCTCTAGTTTGTGAACGATTATGCTGTAATTAAATTACTTTGTTTTATGCTTTGTTTGGATTGACCAATTATTTCCAGAATAAGATTGGATCAATAATTGTGATCATTTGAAAACAAAATGATTATACGTTGTCTATACTGCTCAGTATGTGAATTCATGTGATGAAGCCTATTTGTACATTCAGTGTATGTTAACCCTTTAACCAATGATGGTTTATTGAGATTTGATAGATATTTAGAGCTGGGTGCTCGGATTAAAAGAATATCTTGAATTCTATATCTCGTTTGTTGTTGCCTTATTGCTTTGAGTATTAATCACATATAACAGAACCACACCTATCAAGTCAGACTTGGTAAATACAGTATCAAGATCTGACATTCTTCACATACTGGATATACTGCATACAAGTGCAAGGGGCTTATACACTAAGCCCCTTGACTTGCAGGGGTGGCAACAACCCCATTCCAGCGTCTATGACTTTTGTTCAGGTTCTCCCTGCTCTTGTGAGCAGGCGCATTGTCCTGGAGCAGCGTATGTTTCTCATCAACTTGCATTGCTTTATTTTCAAAATGATTGTTGGTTTTACTAATGAAAACTGCAGATGTCCAGTCTAGAACAAAGACTGACTACAACTGACCTGGCTCTGTACCACTGACCATGTGGAGCATGCAACATTGCATACACGACATTAGGTAACCAAATTCCCTGCTCCTTCAAAGTCGGACTATGAACTTTTTGAACGGCCCTCGTATATCCATGATAAGGAAAACATTACAACAATCAAAGCCCTTTTACTCTTCCTTCATACGTGAAACCAGTCATCCAATATTACACAAATAAATTATGTATTGAAGCGCCCTCATATCCAAAATAATGAGTGTGTTATCCAATCTACAAGAATCGAAAAAGCGGAAGTAAGATTTAACAAAAAGCAAATGTAATCAACGTTGGTTTGTTACTACTTGACATGCGACATTTGTTTGCATTTAAACGCCAATAATTTCCCTGATCTTCTAAGTTAGTGTTCTAGTACATTATTTTGGTCATTTTGTGGGATAAATCATTGTGCTTGTCTTGTTTTATTTGGAATTGAATTTAGGCAGTTGCATAATCATTATAATTTCTACAAAAAAATCCCCCAATTCAGTAAGCTGGACTTGCATATTACTAATCCCGACTAAATCTCAAAAAGTTTGAACCAAAAATTCCAAGCCCATTTGCGTAGCGTGTTAGGTCACTTAGCAATTTGATTGAATAACATGCGAACCAATCACAATGGTAAAATACGCTTGTATTTGCCCGATTTCTTATAAGTGGCACAACTTTAGTCTGGACTAAAAATACAAAGTATTGTCGGTCATGAGCAAAATTGCGTCCTGGATCATCCAGGACATACATGGTGACCGGATATACTTTACTCAAATGACAAGCGGCCATTTGTCCTAATGCCTAAGCAGAACTAGAGGGGTTTACTTGATTACTAAAGGAAACAATTATAATATTTCTGGTGGCAAATGGCAACAATCGATGGGTCCACAGGTGCAAAACGGCTGACCTGGATACCGATAGTCTTTGTCTTTTTAGCCTAAACTAAAGTTATGCCACTTATGATAATTTGGGCAACTGAAACTAAGCTACTCATGGAAGATTTATAAACATCGGCGGTCCATCTTTCCATCGCGTCAGCCACTATCACAACGACTGTCCCTTTTAAAGGGACATGCCCTCTTTTGCTAGTCAAATTTCAAAAGGTGCGAGGTTATTGTCTAATATGAAATAAAATGTTATTTAATACTGTAGCATGCCTGAAAAAATTAGGGCTTGAATTTTTCTTTTCGTGGAGTTAAAGACAAAAAACTAAAAAACCGTCGTCCAAAGGTTAATTGTGCATTATACAGGGTGTCTCAGAAAGAATGCAACACCTAGGATCGTTAATTTTATCAACATCATCGACCAAACGTCATTGTTTTTTGTTTGATTGGGTAGAATATTCTTTTTTCAACAAAATGATACCATAAGCATTGATTTTGGGTAAGGCGTTTGGATCCTAGGGCCATTTTTTCTGAGGCAATGTCGTTTCCTAAATTTGCTACTTTTTCGTCTCCAGCGATCCTCTGAACACTAGGACATTCTCGCCCCAAGGCCTCCCATAGAAAAAGAAACGCATGACTGCTCTCCCTTTGATAAAGAAGACAATGTTGCATAATCAAGTACCCCATACGGTATGGCTCACATTTTCTTCCTTATCAAAGGGAGAGCAGTCATGCGGTTCTTCTGTCTATGGGAGGCCGTGGGGCGAGAATGTCTCTGTGTTCAGAGGATCGCCGGAGACGAAAAAGTAGCAAATTTAGGAAACGACATTGCCTCAGAACAATGGCCCTAGGATCCAAACGCCTTACCCAAAAGCAATGCTTATGGTATCATCTTGTTGGGAAAAGAATGTTCTACCCAATCAAACAAAAAACAATGACATTTGGTCGATGATGTTGATGAAATGAAGGATCGTAGGTGTTGCATTCTTTCTGAGACACCCTGTATGTGTATTCAACCGGTGAGAAAGTTCGCACACGTATTCCACGGAGTACCACATTGATATGCGTGACCCCTACGTGACCCGCGATAGCTACGTGATCCGCGCATAAATAACAATGGCATAAGCGAATACTAAACAAAATAACCAAACCTCGGTTAAACTGACTACATGTAATTATATATTCTTCATTTTTGAGATCTTTTTCCGTGACATACCTTTACAAATGTCGGCTTCACAATACAGTTTACAAAAGCAAGTACAATATTGTTGTAATATTATCAGTTAAACTCCTTTATTGACCGATATATAGTTAGATGGAGGGACGCATTCGTTTTTCATTCCTAGATTCCAAATTACAGAGCTGTTCGATCTGATTTGTTGTGTGAGTGTTACATTCATCCCCATCCGTCCACTGGAAACTGTTCAGATGTTTTGTAAAAGAGTCCCTTCAGATCAGGGAAGAGAAAATCAAGATTCGATGTTGTATAGTGTTCCTAGAATATAGTTCAATCAGGAGTTTTATCGCATATTTAAATAAATGTAAATTGTAAAGGTTTTTCTTCTGTCATATCTTCCCTATAGAGATCACGAAGAATTATGCCCGGTGAAATATCTATTGCCGCCATTGTAAAATATTTGCTTAATTTTCACCAAATGTTTTGATTTTTCCTAACATGTTAATGTGAATATGTAAGAATATGACCCAATCGCTCTTTTCTGATTGCCACGGTTAACAATAACACCATGTTTTAAATATGTTTTATTTTGCATTTTGAAGGGGTAGTTTAGTTTTGGTAGAGAGGGCGCTGCACATCACAGTTTTTTTGCGAGGTAATGAAAGACTGAGTGTCGAATTTGAGAGAACATGCAATTTTAATGGCAGAATAAACTTTATTTGGTCAAAATCGACCCACAAACGGCTGAAATATCAATAAATATATCTGATCTTATAATTATTTGGGGCCCAAATAATTACATGATTTTTAGAAAAAAATGAAAAAATGCTTGCACTTTTTCAAAAAATTTCAAAAGCGTTTTTTAAATAGTTGTTGATGATCTCTCTATTTAATCATTATATCAATAAAACATCACATGCATAATTTTGTATGAAAAATGGTTAAATCCAATGCCTATTTAAAAAGCGCCCTCTTGTGTTTTAATGGCTCTTTTTGAATGATACCAGGATTTTTACTTCGTCGTTTATAATTTTGTATACCTTTCGAGCATGGTGGAGTTATAACTATTAGTTTATAATGTTACTGTCCAGGTTTTGGCTACTTAAGTTCAGCCTTACCAAAACTAAACTACCCCTTTAAACATGTGAGGTTTAGCGAGGTTTTCCTCAAATTGCATTTAACTGATCAATTGCAATTTACTACAATCGATTTTGTTTTGTCTTCAAAATGTTTTAATGTTGTTCCGATTGTATACAAGAATGGCGCCAAAATGCAAATAAACTGAAATTTATGTTTGAAAAAAAAAAAAAAAAAAATCATAAAATGTGTAAGTTTGAATTGTGCGAATATTGTTCCAAAATACTGATACCTACAACCATCCTAAAAAGAAACTAGCTGCACTTACACCCTGGTTTACAGGTTAAACTAAAATGTAAAAGTATAACAGCATCATATCGTAGTGAAATATGCTTGCCAAGTTCATATGAAGTTCACCTTGTTAATTAGAACCATGTTTGCATATGATATTGTGATCCTGAACAATATGCAAAACTGCTGCGAATTAATGTCAGTACTAAACTCAAGAAAAATACATAATATACTCAGGGAATTGGGAGTGTACCACCTCCTTGATATGATACACAGCTGCATCACTACGCGTGATCCCGCGCTCTTTCTTTAGAAAGGTCGATTTAAAGGGAAATGCCAGTATCTCTATTGGACAAATTAATTGATTAGTATTGTTGAAATAGCATAAAAAGGGGCGTGTGTGGACAAATCCGAACCAATTAGTATCGTTAAGTGCAGAAATATCAGTTAAAACGTTTATGAAAGCCGCTGACATTGAGCCTAAATTCACCGTCAGTTTGGCCCGTCTGCGCTGGCCACATAATTCGTTCGAGCGATTACCATGTGAGCATTTGCAATAGGATTAACACGCATCGCACGAGGCAGTATATCAACATAGAGTACCGAAGTGTGACGTCAGAGCTATTCATTGCCATGGGTGATGGTTCTAAACAATGTCAGGCAAGTAATGAATTGGTGATCTAGCGGTTGCTAAGAAGGCAATTGTCCGGCTCCGACCCACTACTTAATGCCAGTATGAAAGGAAAAATTGTTTCGAACAATTACTATGCCATAACAAAAGCATGTGACGTCACTACTTCGGTTCTCTTATACAACCATCGGATACAACCATCGGCGAGATCTCAATCCGCAGCAGATAGTTTTATAATTTACCAAATATATAAATTAGTAGGTGGTTTCCAGGCCAAATTTGTATCATCCCGTATTATTAAATATATATTCTTTCACATGATTATTTGAATTAACAAATGATCTGGAAAGAAAGGGCAGAGAGATACAAACACTGGAAGAAAGGCTACAACAACAACACAGCATCAACAGATTGGAGAGCTCCATCAACACCCAGGAGCAATACTCCAGGAGAACGTGTATCCGAATCTTTGGAATACACGAGCAGAGGGGGGAGGACACCGACATGCTGGCAGCTGACATCATCAGGGCGAAACTTGGGGTGGCGCTGGATCCTGAGAAGGACATCGATCGGTCCCATCGGACTGGTCCCGTGCGGGAACCGTCAACATCAGCATCGACGTCATCATCAGCTGCTGACTCGTCCTCGCGCCATTCAGAGAGGGTACGGCCCATCATCGTCAAGCTGACCAGTTACCGGAAGCGAAGGGAGATCATCAGAAACCGTAAAAAACTGAAAGGTACCGGCATAGTGATTGTGGAAGACCTGACGCAGAAGAACCAGAAACTTCTCACTATGGCGCGTGCTTCTAAGGACATCAAGACAGCATGGTCGTCGGATGGCCGCATCATCCCACTCATCAGTGCTACAGGAGGGAGAACCACAACGAAGGTAATCACGTGTGAAGAAGACTTGAAAAAAATACATTGACATTGAACTATAAACTTTATAAACAGAACAGAAAGAGACTGAACCAGTAACTCGACCCATGTACTTATTTATTTATTTAACACTTATCAAAATAATATGGTTCTACTTGCAATCCATAATCGCCGCAATGCTTTTTACTTTGTATTTTAAATCTGTATAATTATATATGTTATAGTATTTTATTGCCAGATTTTTTACCATTTGTATAGCAGCGTGAATGTGTGTGTGCGTGAATTGCAATTCTTTCTCTTCCATTCAGTCATGGCTTTGTACAAACTGTGCCTCAAATATTTTACCATTTAACCATATAATAGATGATGAAGAATTTTATTTGACAGTATACTCTTATTTTCACTTGTCAAAACAAATAGATCTGAACAGATTTCAATCCTTAAAAATAAACCCTTTTACTGTTAATTCCATTAAACAAAATTTACTTGACAATAATGAAGACACGTTTGCTGTACAAGATAATTTTGACTCAAATAATACATGCCAATATATGTTTAGTGAAGACTTCAATGAGAAATACAACAACTATGAATCACAACACCTTTCTTTATTTCATTTAAATGCGAGAAGTCTTCACAAACACTTTGATCAATTTAAAACATTAATTTCATCCCTTGAATTTGATTTTGACATAATGGCTATATCTGAGACTT
>JBAMJV010008698.1:0-53537 GCA_037951105.1 Echinarachnius parma
GAGATTCACCTCCATTATTATTCTCATGAATATTCGTCACCATTATTTGCATTCTTGATTAACGTCTCCATTTTTGGACACATAGAGAGCGCTCTTTAAAAAGCAAGATGCATATAGGTGATTGGGGGTGCTTCACGACGGAGTTCTACGGTATAAGCTATCGATGTGAGACAAAATTACGAGAATAAAAGTCACTTAAGGTTTCCGGATCGTATAATTCCTGAAGATTATAATTTCATGTTTTCAAAAAGCGTATTTAGCTTAGAACATATTTGACGCGTTTTTAATGATTTCAGGAAATGGGTAGGGGCTTTCTAAATTATAGAATTCAAGTGCTATCAACCGAATAACATTATATCACCTCTGTAGTGGTAGTAGGTGGGCATATAAGCTATCGATGTGAGACAAAATTACGAGAATAAAAGTCACTTAAGGTTTCCGGATCGTATAATTCCTGAAGATTATAATGTTATGATTTCAAAAAGTGCATTATTTTAGCCTATAAAATAGTTGACGTATTCGTTATGATTTCAGGCATTCGGTAGGGGGTTTCTCAATTATAGAATTCAAGTGCTATCAACCAAATAACTTTATATTACCTCTATAGTGGTAGTAGGTGCGTATATAAGCTATCGATGTGGGACAAATTTCGATAATGGTTTCCGGATCGTATAATTCCTGAAGATTATAATTTTATGATTTCAAAAAAGCGCATTTTGCCTATAATATACATTATTTGACGCGTTGTTTATGATTTCAGGAAGTCAGTAGGGGGTTTCTAAATCATAGAATTCAAGTGCTATCAACCGAATAACATTATATCACCTCTGTAGTGGTAGTAGGTGGGCATATAAGCTATTGATTTGAGACAAAATTACGAGAATAAAAGTGACTTAAAGTTTCCGGATCGTAATCCTGAAGATTATATTTTTGTGATTTCAAAAAGGGCATTATTATAGCCTATAATATATTTGACGTATTTCTTATGTTTTCAGGAAGTCGGTATAGGGGTTTCTAAATTATAGAATTCAAGTGCTATCAACCAAATAACTTTATATTACCTCTGTAGTCGTAGTAGGTGGGTATTTAAGCTATCGATGTGGGACAAATTTTGATAATGGTTTCCGGATCGTATAATTCCTGAAGATTATAATTTTATGATTTCAAAAAAGCGCATTTTGCCTATAATATACATTATTTGACGCGTTTTTGTATGATTTCAGGAAGTCAGTAGGGGGTTTCTAAATCATAGAATTCAAGTGCTATCAACCGAATAACATTATATCACCTCTGTAGTGGTAGTAGGTGGGCATATAAGCTATTGATTTGAGACAAAATTACGAGAATAAAAGTGACTTAAAGTTTCCGGATCGTAATCCTGAAGATTATAATTTTATGATTTCAAAAAGTGCATTATTTTAGCCTATAAAATATTTGACTTATTCGTTATGATTTTAGGCAGTCGGTAGGGGGTTTCTCAATTATAGAATTCAAGTGCTATCAACCAAATAACTTTATATTACCTCTATAGTGGTAGTAGGTGGGTATATAAGCTATCGATGTGGGACAAATTTCGATAATGATTTCCGGATCGTATAATTCCTGAAGATTATAATGTTATGATTTCAAAAAAGCGAATTTTGCCTATAATATACATTATTTGACGCGTTTTTTATGTATTTTCAGGAAGTCGGTAGGGGGTTTCTAAATCATAGAATTCAAGTGCTATCAACCAAATAACTTTATATCACCTCTATAGTCGTAGTAGGTGGGTATATAAGCTATCGGTGTGAGACAAAATTACGAGAATAAAAGTCACTTAAAGTTTCCGGATCGTATAATTCATGAAGATTATATTTTTATGTTTTCAAAAAGGGCATTATTTTAGCCTATAATATATTTGACGTATTTCTTATGATTTCAGGAAGTCGGTATAGGGGTTTCTAAATTATAGAATTCAAGTGCTGTCAACCAAATAACTTTATATTACCTCTGTAGTGGTAGTAGGTGGGTATATAAGCTATCGATGTGGGACAAATTTTGATAATGGTTTCCGGATCGTATAATTCCTGAAGATTATAATTTTATGATTTCAAAAAAGCGCATTTTGCCTATAATATACATTATTTGACGCGTTTTTTATGATTTCAGGAAGTCAGTAGGGGGTTTCTAAATCATAGAATTCAAGTGCTATCAACCGAATAACATTATATCACCTCTGTAGTGGTAGTAGGTGGGCATATAAGCTATTGATTTGAGACAAAATTACGAGAATAAAAGTGACTTAAAGTTTCCGGATCGTAATCCTGAAGATTATATTTTTGTGATTTCAAAAAGGGCATTATTATAGCCTATAATATATTTGACGTATTTCTTATGTTTTCAGGAAGTCGGTATAGGGGTTTCTAAATTATAGAATTCAAGTGCTATCAACCAAATAACTTTATATTACCTCTGTAGTCGTAGTAGGTGGGTATTTAAGCTATCGATGTGGGACAAATTTTGATAATGGTTTCCGGATCGTATAATTCCTGAAGATTATAATTTTATGATTTCAAAAAGCGCATTTTGCCTATAATATACATTATTTGACGCGTTGTTTATGATTTCAGGAAGTCGGTAGGGGGTTTCTAAATCATAGAATTCAAGTGCTATCAACCAAATAACTTTATATCACCTCTATAGTCGTAGTAGGTGGGTATATAAGCTATCGGTGTGAGACAAAATTACGAGAATAAAAGTCACTTAAAGTTTCCGGATCGTATAATTCATGAAGATTATATTTGTATGATTTCAAAAAGGGCATTATGATTTCAGGAAGTCGGTATAGGGGTTTCTAAATTATAGAATTCAAGTGCTATCAACCGAATAACATTATATCACCTCTGTAGTGGTAGTAGGTGGGCATATAAGCTATCTATTTGAGACAAAATTACGAGAATAAAAGTGACTTAAGGTTTCCGGATCGTATAATTCCTGAAGATTATATTTTTATGATTTCAAAATGGGCATTATTATAGCCTATAATATATTTGACGTATTACTTATGATTTCAGGAAGTCGGTATAGGGGTTTCTAAATTATAGAATTCAAGTGCTATCAACCAAATAACTTTATATTACCTCTGTAGTCGTAGTAGGTGGGTATTTAAGCTATCGATGTGGGACAAATTTTGATAATGGTTTCCGGATCGTATAATTCCTGAAGATTATAATTTTATGATTTCAAAAAAGCGCATTTTGCCTATAATATACATTATTTGACGCGTTTTTGTATGATTTCAGGAAGTCAGTAGGGGGTTTCTAAATCATAGAATTCAAGTGCTATCAACCGAATAACATTATATCACCTCTGTAGTGGTAGTAGTTGGGCATATAAGCTATTGATTTGAGACAAAATTACGAGAATAAAAGTGACTTAAAGTTTCCGGATCGTAATCCTGAAGATTATATTTTTGTGATTTCAAAAAGGGCATTATTTTAGCCTATAATATATTTGACGTATTTCTTATGATTTCAGGAAGTCGGTATAGGGGTTTCTAAATTATAGAATTTAAGTGCTATCAACCAAATAACTTTATATTACCTCTATAGTGGTAGTAGAAGGGTATATAAGCTATCGATGTGAGACAAAATTACGAGAATAAAAGTCATCTAAGGTTTCCGGATCGTATAATTCCTGAAGATTATAATTTTATGATTTCAAAAAGTGCATTATTTTAGCCTATAAAATATTTGACTTATTCGTTATGATTTCAGGCAGTCGGTAGGGGGTTTCTCAATTATAGAATTCAAGTGCTATCAACCAAATAACTTTATATTACCTCTATAGTGGTAGTAGGTGGGTATATAAGCTATCGATGTGGGACAAATTTCGATAATGATTTCCGGATCGTATAATTCCTGAAGATTATAATGTTATGATTTCAAAAAAGCGCATTTTGCCTATAATATACATTATTTGACGCGTTTTTTATGTATTTTCAGGAAGTCGGTAGGGGGTTTCTAAATCATAGAATTCAAGTGCTATCAACCAAATAACTTTATATCACCTCTATAGTCGTAGTAGGTGGGTATATAAGCTATCGGTGTGAGACAAAATTACGAGAATAAAAGTCACTTAAAGTTTCCGGATCGTATAATTCATGAAGATTATATTTTTATGTTTTCAAAAAGGGCATTATTATAGCCTATAATATATTTGACGTATTTCTTATGATTTCAGGAAGTCGGTATAGGGGTTTCTAAATTATAGAATTCAAGTGCTGTCAACCAAATAACTTTATATTACCTCTGTAGTGGTAGTAGGTGGGTATATAAGCTATCGATGTGGGACAAATTTTGATAATGGTTTCCGGATCGTATAATTCCTGAAGATTATAATTTTATGATTTCAAAAAAGCGCATTTTGCCTATAATATACATTATTTGACGCGTTTTTTATGATTTCAGGAAGTCAGTAGGGGGTTTCTAAATCATAGAATTCAAGTGCTATCAACCGAATAACATTATATCACCTCTGTAGTGGTAGTAGGTGGGCATATAAGCTATTGATTTGAGACAAAATTACGAGAATAAAAGTGACTTAAAGTTTCCGGATCGTAATCCTGAAGATTATATTTTTGTGATTTCAAAAAGGGCATTATTATAGCCTATAATATATTTGACGTATTTCTTATGTTTTCAGGAAGTCGGTATAGGGGTTTCTAAATTATAGAATTCAAGTGCTATCAACCAAATAACTTTATATTACCTCTGTAGTCGTAGTAGGTGGGTATTTAAGCTATCGATGTGGGACAAATTTTGATAATGGTTTCCGGATCGTATAATTCCTGAAGATTATAATTTTATGATTTCAAAAAAGCGCATTTTGCCTATAATATACATTATTTGACGCGTTTTTGTATGATTTCAGGAAGTCAGTAGGGGGTTTCTAAATCATAGAATTCAAGTGCTATCAACCGAATAACATTATATCACCTCTGTAGTGGTAGTAGGTGGGCATATAAGCTATTGATTTGAGACAAAATTACGAGAATAAAAGTGACTTAAAGTTTCCGGATCGTAATCCTGAAGATTATATTTTTGTGATTTCAAAAAGGGCATTATTATAGCCTATAATATATTTGACGTATTTCTTATGATTTCAGGAAGTCGGTATAGGGGTTTCTAAATTATAGAATTCAAGTGCTATCAACCGAATAACATTATATCACCTCTGTAGTGGTAGTAGGTGGGCATATAAGCTATCGGTGTGAGACAAAATTACGAGAATAAAAGTCACTTAAAGTTTCCGGATCGTATAATTCCTGAAGATTGTATCTTTATGATTTCAAAAAGGGCATTATTATAGCCTATAATATATTTGACGTATTTCTTATGATTTCAGGAAGTCGGTATAGGGGTTTCTAAATTATAGAATTCAAGTGCTATCAACCAAATAACTTTATATTACCTCTATAGTGGTAGTAGAAGGGTATATAAGCTATCGATGTGAGACAAAATTACGAGAATAAAAGTCATCTAAGGTTTCCGGATCGTATAATTCCTGGAGATTATAATTTTATGATTTCAAAAAGTGCATTATTTTAGCCTATAAAATATTTGACTTATTCGTTATGATTTCAGGCAGTCGGTAGGGGGTTTCTCAATTATAGAATTCAAGTGCTATCAACCAAATAACTTTATATTACCTCTATAGTGGTAGTAGGTGGGTATATAAGCTATCGATGTGGGACAAATTTCGATAATGATTTCCGGATCGTATAATTCCTGAAGATTATAATTTTATGATTTCAAAAAAGCGCATTTTGCCTATAATATACATAATTTGACGCGTTTTTTATGATTTTCAGGAAGTCGGTAGGGGGTTTCTAAATCATAGAATTCAAGTGCTATCAACCAAATAACTTTATATCACCTCTATAGTCGTAGTAGGTGGGTATATAAGCTATCGGTGTGAGACAAAATTACGAGAATAAAAGTAACTTAAAGTTTCCGGATCGTATAATTCATGAAGATTATATTTTTATGATTTCAAAAAGGGCATTATTATAGCCTATAATATATTTGACGTATTTCTTATGATTTCAGGAAGTCGGTATAGGGGTTTCTAAATTATAGAATTCAAGTGCTGTCAACCAAATAACTTTATATTACCTCTGTAGTGGTAGTAGGTGGGTATATAAGCTATCGATGTGGGACAAATTTTGATAATGGTTTCCGGATCGTATAATTCCTGAAGATTATAATTTTATGATTTCAAAAAAGCGCATTTTGCCTATAATATACATTATTTGACGCGTTTTTTATGATTTCAGGAAGTCAGTAGGGGGTTTCTAAATCATAGAATTCAAGTGCTATCAACCAATTACATTATATCACCTCTGTAGTGGTAGTAGGTGGGCATATAAGCTATTGATTTGAGACAAAATTACGAGAATAAAAGTGACTTAAAGTTTCCGGATCGTAATCCTGAAGATTATATTTTTGTGATTTCAAAAAGGGCATTATTATAGCCTATAATATATTTGACGTATTTCTTATGTTTTCAGGAAGTCGGTATAGGGGTTTCTAAATTATAGAATTCAAGTGCTATCAACCGAATAACATTATATCACCTCTGTAGTGGTAGTAGGTGGGCATATAAGCTATCGGTGTGAGACAAAATTACTAGAATAAAAGTCACTTAAAGTTTCCGGATCGTATAATTCCTGCAGATTATACCTTTATGATTTCAAAAAGGGCATTATTATAGCCTATAATATATTTGACGTATTTCTTATGATTTCAGGAAGTCGGTATAGGGGTTTCTAAATTATAGAATGCAAGTGCTATCAACCAAATAACTTTATATTACCTCTATAGTGGTAGTAGAAGGGTATATAAGCTATCAATGTGAGACAAAATTACGAGAATAAAAGTCATCTAAGGTTTCCGGATCGTATACTTCCTGAAGATTATAATTTTATGATTTCAAAAAGTGCATTATTTTAGCCTATAAAATATTTGACGTATTCGTTATGATTTCAAGCAGTCGGTAGGGGGTTTCTCAATTATAGAATTCAAGTGCTATCAACCAAATAACTTTATATCACCTCTATAGTCGTAGTAGGTGGGTATATAAGCTATCGATGTGGGACAAAATTACGAGAATAAAAGTCACTTAAAGTTTCCGGATCGTATAATTCCTGAAGATTATATTTTTATGATTTCAAAAAGGGCATTATTATAGCCTATAATATATTTGACGTATTTCTTATGATTTCAGGAAGTCGGTATAGGGGTTTCTAAATTATAGAATTCAAGTGCTATCAACCAAATAACTTTATATTACCTCTATAGTGGTAGTAGAAGGGTATATAAGCTATCGATGTGGGACAAATTTTGATAATGGTTTCCGTATCGTATAATTCCTGAAGATTATGTTTTCAAAAAAGCGCATTTTGCCTACAATAATATACATTATTTGACGTGTTTTTTATGATTTCAGGAAGTCGGTAGGGGGTTTCTAAATCATAGAATTCAAGTGCTATCAACCGAATAACATTATATCACCTCTGTAGTGGTAGTAGGTGGGCATATAAGCTATCGGTGTGAGACAAAATTACGAGAATAAAAGTGACTTAAGGTTTCCGGATCGTATAATTCCTGAAGATTATAATTTTATGTTTTCAAAGAGCGTATTTAGCTTAGAACATATTTGACGCGTTTTTAATGATTTCAGGAAGTCGGTAGGGGGTTTCTAAATTATAGAATTCAATTGCTATCAACCAAATAACTTTATATTACCTCTATAGTGGTAGTAGGTGGGTATATAAGCTATCGATGTGGGACAAATTTTGATAATGGTTTCCGGATCGTATAATTCCTGAAGATTATAATTTTATGATTTCAAAAAAGCGCCTTTTGCCTATAATAATATACATTATTTGACGTGTTTTTTTATGATTTCAGGAAGTCGGTAGGGGGTTTCTAAATCATAGAATTCAAGTGCTATCAACCGAATAACATTATATCACCTCTGTAGTGGTAGTAGGTGGGCATATAAGCTATCGATTTGAGACAAAATTACGAGAATAAAAGTGACTTAAGGTTTCCGGATCGTATAATTCCTGAAGATTATAATTTTATGTTTTCAAAAAGCGTATTTAGCTTAGAACATATTTGACGCGTTTTTAATGATTTCAGGAAGTGGGTAGGGGGTTTCTAAATTATAGAATTCAAGTGCTATCAACCGAATACCATTATATCACCTCTGTAGTGGTAGTAGGTGGGCATATAAGCTATCGATGTGGGACAAAATTACGAGAATAAAAGTGACTTAAGTTTGCCGAATCGTATAATTCCTGAAGATTATAATTTTATGATTTGAAAAAGCGCATTATTATAGCCTATAATATATTTGACGTATTTCGTATGATTTCAGGAAGTCGGTATAGGGGTTTCTAAATTATAGAATTCAAGTGCTATCAACCAAATAACTTTATATTACCTCTATAGTGGTAGTAGAAGGGTATATAAGCTATCGATGTGGGACAAATTTTGATAATGGTTTCCGGATCGTATAATTCCTGAAGATTATGTTTTCAAAAAAGCGCATTCTGCCTACAATAATATACATTATTTGACGTGTTTTTTATGATTTCAGGAAGTCGGTAGGGGGTTTCTAAATCATAGAATTCAAGTGCTATCAACCGAATAATATTATATCACCTCTGTAGTGGTAGTAGGTGGGCATATATGCTATCGGTGTGAGACAAAATTACGAGAATAAAAGTGACTAAGGTTTCCGGATCGTATAATTCCTGAAGATTATAATTTTATGTTTTCAAAGAGCGTATTTAGCTTAGAACATATTATTTGACGCGTTTTTAATGATTTCAGGAAGTCGGTAGGGGGTTTCTAAATTATAGAATTCAATTGCTATCAACCAAATAACTTTATATTACCTCTATAGTGGTAGTAGGTGGGTATATAAGCTATCGATGTGGGACAAATTTTGATAATGGTTTCCGGATCGTATAATTCCTGAAGATTATAATTTTATGATTTCAAAAAAGCGCCTTTTGCCTATAATAATATACATTATTTGACGTGTTTTTTATGATTTCAGGAAGTCGGTAGGGGGTTTCTAAATCATAGAATTCAAGTGCTATCAACCGAATAACATTATATCACCTCTGTAGTGGTAGTAGGTGGGCATATAAGCTATCGATTTGAGACAAAATTACGAGAATAAAAGTGACTTAAGGTTTCCGGATCGTATAATTCCTGAAGATTATAATTTTATGTTTTCAAAAAGCGTATTTAGCTTAGAACATATTTGACGCGTTTTTAATGATTTCAGGAAGTGGGTAGGGGGTTTCTAAATTATAGAATTCAAGTGCTATCAACCGAATACCATTATATCACCTCTGTAGTGGTAGTAGGTGGGCATATAAGCTATCGATGTGGGACAAAATTACGAGAATAAAAGTGACTTAAGTTTGCCGAATCGTATAATTCCTGAAGATTATAATTTTATGATTTGAAAAAGCGCATTATTATAGCCTATAATATATTTGACGTATTTCGTATGATTTCAGGAAGTCGGTAGGGCGTTTCTAAATATTATAGAATTCAAGTGCTATCAACCGAATAACATTATATCACCTCTGTAGTGGTAGTAGGTGGGCATATAAGATATCGGTGTGAGACAAAATAACGAGAATAAAAGTCACTTAAAGTTTCCGGATCGTATAATTCCTGAAGATTATAATTTTATGTTTTCAAAAAGCGTATTTAGCTTAGAACATATTTGACGCGTTTTTAATGATTTCAGGAAGTCGGTAGGGGGTTTCTAAATTATAGAATTCAAGTGCTATCAACCAAATAACTTTATATTACCTCTATAGTGGTAGTAGGTGGGTATATAAGCTATCGATGTGGGACAAATTTTGATAATGGTTTCCGGATCGTATAATTCCTGAAGATTATAATTTTATGATTTCAAAAAAGCGCATTTTGCCTATAATATACATTATTTGATGCGTTTTTTATGATTTCAAGAAGTCGGTAGGGGATTTCTAAATCATAGAATTCAAGTGCTATCAACCGAATAACATTATATCACCTCTGTAGTGGTAGTAGGTGGGCAAAGCTATCGATGTGGGACAAATTTCGATAATGGTTTCCGGATCGAGTAATTCCAGAAGATTATAATTTTATGATTTCAAAAAGCGCATTTAGCCTATAATATATTTGACGTATTTGTTATCATTCAGGAAGTCGGTAGGGGGTTTCTGAATTATAGAATTCAAGTGCTATCAACTAAATAACTTTATATAACCTCTATAGTGATATAGTAGGTGGGCATATAAGCTATCGATGTGGGACAAAATTACGAGCATAAAAGTGACTTAAGTTTGCCGGATCGTATGATTACTGAAGATTATAATTTTATGATTTGAAAAAGCGCATTATTATAGCCTACAATATATTTGACGTATTTTTTTATGATTTCAGGTAGTCGGTAGGGGGTTTCTAAATTATAGAATTCAAGTGCTATCAACCAAATAACTTTATATTACCTCTATAGTGGTAGTAGGTGGTTATAAGCTATCGGTGTGAGACAAAATTACGAGAATAAAAGTGACTTAAGGTTTCCGGATCGTATAATTCCTGAAGATTATAATTTTATGTTTTCAAAAAGCGTATTTAGCTTAGAACTATATTAATGAGGAACATTTCAAGGCTAGGAACATTTCAGATCCATTATCCAAGAGGGCGCTGTGATTAACTAGTTTTACACAGGGCTATCAGGACAATATATATAATCACTATTTTATTATTGATTTTGGATCCCGAGTTCGAACCCTGCCCACTCCGTTTGCCCATCAGCAAGGCATTTAATCCACATGGCTGCTTTCTACCCAGGAGTATACATGGGTACTTGGTCGGGTGTTAATTGGCCCGGGCGCTATCATATGGCTGTCATTGGCTAGTATGCTCCCCGGGGAGTTGAGATGGTGCTCATGATAATTGTTCGGGTTTGACCTGTACATAATGACCAAGGGTAATAATAAAAGCGCATAGGGACATGCAATTCTGCCTATGTGGTATGCTCTATATAAAAACTCTATATTTAGATCATGTATTTGTTTGTTATCCATCCTGCATGGAAATAATACAAATAATTGAATGTGTTAAAGGCACGGATTATTGAAAACCTGTGCGTATACGTATAAAGCATTAAATTAAAACATATGTATGCAAATATGAAATATTGCTCTTTTGGGGGTTTCTAGCTTAAAGCGCGCATGGTGCTACGCCCCACTATTTACTTATAACGCACATCTTATAACTCCAGATTACTGCAGAAATATCCAAAGGATTTACGTGGCGAACATCCTAGAAAATCTATATTAATGAGGAAAATTTCAAGGCTAGGAACATTTCAGATCCATTATCCCCCCCCCCCCCCACCCCCTCCCCCGGACCTGCGCCCACCTTTTCGAAAACGACAGGCTTTCAGTTTTGGCTCATTTTGAAATACAAGTATTACAGCAGTGTACTAGAAATACATCTTTAGACTGCTAAACTATCCAAATTTAAAATCTTTCGAAGGCTACGCCCCATGGACTCCAGGTGGCTTCAGTGATTATAAGAATGAATACGTTATTTTAATACTTTGCAAATCCGACGCAAGAGGGCGCTGTGATTAACTAGTTTTACACAGGGCTATCAGGACAATATATATAATCACTATTTTAGTATTGATTGTGGATCCCGAGTTCGAACCCTGCCCACTCCGTTTGCCCTTCAGCAAGGCATTTAATCCACATGGCTGCTTTCTACCCAGGAGTATACATGGGTACTTGGTCGGGTGTTAATTGGCCTGGGCGCTATCATATGGCTGTCATTGGCTAGTATGCTCCCCGGGGAGTTGAGATGGTGCTCATGATAATTGTGCGGGTTTGACCTGTACATAATGACCAAGGGTAATAATAAAAGCGCATAGGGACATGCAATTCTGCCTATGTGGTATGCTCTATATAAAAACTCTATATTTAGATCATGTATTTGTTTGTTATCCATCCTGCATGGAATGAATACAAATAATTGAATGTGTTAAAGGCACGGATTATTGAAAACCTGTGCGTATACGTATAAAGCATTAAATTAAAACATATGTATGCAAATATGAAATATTGCTCTTTTGGGGGTTTCTAGCTTAAAGCGCGCATGGTGCTACGCCCCACTATTTACTTTTAACGCACATCTTATAACTCCAGATTACTGCAGAAATATCCAAAGGATTTACATGGCGAACATCCTAGAAAATATATATTAATGTGGATGAGGTGTGACAAGATTGGTAGAGCGCGCGCTTTCCGATCATGAGATCCCGAGTTCGAACACTGCCCACGGCGTTTGTCCTTCAGCAAGACAATTTATCCACTATTGCTGCTCTCTACCCAGGTGTATAAATGGGGACCGGTAGGAGGTGAAAGCCTTTATGTGAACGATCTTCGTGAGCCCACTGAGCGCTTGGAAGGAATACTCCCCAGGGAGTGGAGATGGTGCACACAATGTGTGCTGGTTTGCATTGTATCCTATGACCGGGGTAATAATGAAATTGTAAAGCGCTTAGAGATGATTATCAATTGTGATAGGCGCTATATAAATAGTGGATATTATTATTATTATTAATGAGGAACATTTCAAGGCTAGGAACATTTCAGATCCATTATTCCCCCCCCCCCCCCCCCCCCACCCCCTCCCCCGGACCTGCGCCCACCTTTTCGAAAACGACAGGCTTTCAGTTTTGGCTCATTTTGAAATACAAGTATTACAGCAGTGTACTCGAAATACATCTTTAGACTGCTAAACTATCCAAATTTAAAATCTTTCGAAGGCTACGCCCCATGGACTCCAGCTGGCTTCAGTGATTATAAGAATGAATACGTTATTTTAATACTTTGCAAATCCGACGCAAGAGGGCGCTGTGATTAACAAGTTTTACACAGGGCTATCAGGACAATGAATATAATAACTATTTTATTATTGATTTTGGATCCCGAGTTCGAACCCTGCCCACTCCGTTTGCCCATCAGCAAGGCATTTAATCCACATGGCTGCTTTCTACCCAGGAGTATAAATGGGTACTTGGTCGGGTGTTGATAATTGGCCTGGGCGCTATCATATGGCTGTCATTGGCTAGCATGCTCCCCGGTAAGTTGAGATGGTGCTCAAGATAATTGCGCGGGTTTGAACTGTCATAATAACCAAGGGTATCGATAAAAGCGCATAGGGACATGCAAATTATGTTATGCACTATATAAAAGTGTTTAATTACATTTGTTTTTCTTATTATTAGCTGCACTACGTTATAGAAGTCCAAAATATCTAGGCAAAGGGCACCAGTCATCTATCCGGAGTCGACATCTGCATCAGTTGAGCATAGCCCTACTGATCCCAACGGACCCGTGTCCTGGGTCTATTCTCACGCGGTACTTGGCCTACTACAGGCAGGGGACGGGATGCCCCTCACTTGTTTATATGCATACATTATGTACTGTATGTGTGATTCCATAGCTTTATCTACGAATCATATAATAATTATGTCTCGGGTATGCACCAAATCGCACAATCTGCAGCCAAAAATATGCAAAAGCTCCCTTTAGTGGGAGGGGACAATCCCTCCCCCGCTTGATCACTTCGCTCCCTCGCGATGCCCTCCACTTTAGCACATCATTTACAGATCCACTCAACCAGACACATCTTAAAGGGATCTAGTTACTTTATTGACATGCGCAAAACGTACTTAATGGTTGACTTACTTGACTTAAGCCGTCCACACCATCGCTGGGATATGTGATGGCTTCTGCTTCACGATGGCTTGCCACGCCTTCCGGTCTTTGGTCAGTCTTTTGGCCTCAATCAGAAAGTCAAGGTGCCTGTTGTTGCAGTCTGCCTTCATGCAATCGATCCATCTTTTTGCTGGTCTTCCCCTTGGGCGTTTACCATGAATGTTACTGTTGAGTAGAATGTGGGGGTATCTATTTGGGCTCATTCTGTTGATATGTCCAAAATATCTTAGTCTCTGTGTGGCAACCCTTTCGATGATAGTTTCTTCCATGTTTAGTTGTGTTGGGATGTGTGTGTTTCTTAGCCTGTCAAGTCTGGTCACACCCATGATCCGTCTGAGGTATGTCATCTCGAAGGTGTGGAGTCTATTTTCGTCCACCTTTTTCAGCGTCCATGTATCTGCACCATAGAGTATAATTGATAATACCAGGACTTTGTAGAGTTCTACATTTGTTGTGCATTGTATGTCTTTAGATGTCCAGATTTTGTTGGGCGACTGGAATGCTCCTAGTGCCTTCCCAATGCGGTGTTGTATCTCTTCGGTGCATGATCCTGTCTGGCTTATTGCTCCTCCCAGGTAGGTAAACTTTTCCACTTGTTTAAGTTGGTCTCCATCAATGTTTATATTTAGTATTTGAGGCTGTTTGCTTATTACTTGTATTTCTGTTTTTGTGATGTTAATTTTCAGTCCAAAGTTTGTGCTGCTCTCGTGCACTTGGTTGACTAATGTTTGAAGGTCCCTTTCACTGTCTGCTATTAGGACAATGTCATCAGCGAAGCGTAAGTTGTTGATCAGTTGTCCCTGTACGTGTATGCCAATCATAGTGTCGTGTATAGCATACAACATCACAAATTAATGGTTAGTGCAATGTATAATTGTTGTTATCTGATATGTCCACTGGGCATTGTGTGAACATTTCTAGTCATATGGACGTTGCATGGTCGAGAAATGAGCAAAGATGCAAAGTGCTATTCACTCACTGGACTCACTTTGTACATGACATTATGTGTTACCTACCCCCCCCCCCACCCCCCCACCCCCCCCCCTCCCCCACACACACACACTCACAGACACACTCCTTACGAGCGGGGGGGGGGGGGGGGGCGGGAGTGGGGTCATTCAAAACTCTATATTTAGATCATGGCTAGTATGCTCCCCAGGGAGTTGAGATGGTGCTCAAGATAATTGTGCGGGTTTGACCTGTACATAATGACCAAGGGTAATGATAAAAGCGCGTAGGGACATGCAATTCTGCCTATGTGTTATGCTCCATATAAAACTCTATATTTAGATCATGTATTTGTTTTTTTATCCATCCTGCATGGAATTGAATACAAATCATTGAATGTTTTAAAGGCACGGATTATTGAAAACCTGTGCGTATGCGTATAAAGCATTAAATTAAAACACATGTATGAAAATATAAAAATATTGCTCTTTTGGGGGTTTCTAGCTTAAAGCGCGTATGGTGCTACGCCCTACTGTCCGCATCTCCCTTATAACTCCAGATTACTGCCGAAATATCCAAAGGATTTACGTGGCGAACATCATAGAACATTTATATCAGGAATATGTCAAGGCTAGGAACATTTCAGAGCTATATACTCCCCTCCCCCCTCCCCCTGGCCTGCGCCCACTTTTTCTCATTTGTTATGTATGCTCCACGTATGTCGAATTATCTCCCTCTTCCTATCCGACTAGCACCCTCATTAGATTCTTTCAAAAAACTACTCAAGACCCACTTGTTTGATAAGTAAGTTGAACATTAAATGTCCAGTAATCTGTTATGCATAATATTTGCATGTTCATTTGTTGTTATGCATTTAATTTTATTGTATGTATTTAATGTATTGATAATCGTGTATTCAATTTGCTTTATATTTGTATTGTTAGTTGTGTAGTTAAGTATGTAAGGCGCTATGAAACATTGATGTATTTAGCGCTATAGAAGAACTTATATTATATTGTATTGTATTACTGTATTGATGGTGATGATAATGCCCATCGTTCATAGCCATGATGGTTATGATGATGATGATGGTTATGATGATGATGATGATGATGATGAAGAACGGATGATGATAATGATGATATTGATGACGATAATAATGGTGTTAAGGATGATGATGATGTTGACGATGGTAATGATGGTGAAGATTTGGTGATGATGATAATGGTCATAATTTACTGTCATGATGATGATGGTATGATTTTTTAATTTTTTTTATGATAACCATTATCGTTTGTGAAAATGATAGAGATGATGATGATAATGATGACAATGATAATACTGGTAACGATCAAGATGGTGATGTTAATGTTCATCGTTAAGATAATGGGGATGATGATGATGGCGACGACGATAATAATGATGTTGGCGATCATGATGGGGATAATTATAATTATCGTTAAAGACAGAGATGATGATGATGATGGAATCGCCGATAGTAATGATAACGATAATGATGGTGATGATAATGATCATCATGTATGGCGATGGTGGTGATGATGACAACGAGGATAGTGATGATGACGATAATGATAGTGATGATAATGTTGATGCTGATGATGGTGCAAATGGTGATGCTAATGATGACGACAGTAATGATGGCCATGATGATGATATTTTTGATGATGTTGACGACAATAATGATGGCAACGATCATGACGGTGGTGATGGTATTGATAATGGTTATGATGATTGTATTGATGATGACGACAATAATGATGGTAACGATCATGACGGTGATGATATTCATAATTTATGTCGATGATGTTGATGATAAGGCTAATGATAATATTGATGATGACAATGTTGATGATAATGGTGATAAGGTTAATGAAGATGCCGATGATGATGATGAGGATGGTAGAAAATAGCAATGATGACATTGATGGCAATAATAATGGTGGCGAGGATTATGTTGATGATTATGATGTCTGATGATGATGAGGGTATTGATAGTCGTGATGATGAAGAGACTGGTGATAATGATGGTCATCGTATATTGTCATGATGATGATAATAGTGATGGTAATAATCATCGTTTATATATGTTTTGCTTGATGAGAAGGAGCTCGTTGACTGAAATTAACACCCTCACACGAGGATGGAAAGCACATAGTGGTTATGGGGACAATTTTAGTTATATTTATGTGGATATCTGTATACACCGGTTTATGGGGACATTTATATATATACCGGTTATGGGGACATTTATATATACCGGTTATGGGGACAAATGTCGGCGCAACCAGGTTTGGTACAGACAGGCAAATTTAGTTTTTATTTGAATTTATTTCTTATTTCAAATGCTATATAACGATATATAGTATCGCCTCAAATGGCTTTACATATCCTACGTTGAGATTGCTTTAATAACCCACGGCAAGTCCAAGTCCCCATAACACGGTTTCATACACGTGTCCCCATAGCGCTAGTTATATATAATTTGATACAAGCGGAACAAGTTATCGGGGGTGGGGGGTAGAATGGACGTATCGGCTCATGTAGTATGCAAATTCATGTATAGACACGGCTACTATTCCTTTCAAGAATATGAACAAAGGTATACGCGGGAGAACTTAATTTATGATATGAAACGTGTAGGGGACACGACGGGTTATTTGTCATACAGGCAATTGGAGCCGCAGGGGAGGGGGGGGGGGGGGGGGGGAGCCTGCGGCGAAGCTACTTTATTAGCAAGAACACGAACATATATTATTGTATCTAATTTAATACAAGCGGAACAAATTATGGATCATATGAAATATGGGGGATAACTGAATAACTTTGCGTGGATACTAAGCCATCATGATTTTGTTATACATTGGCCGGATGTATCGTTGGACGGGGCCCCGACGGGTTGTGGGGTGGGATTGAATCGCCCGAGTCTATTTTTTCTTACTAAATTTAAATGATGACTGTGGGATATTTAAAGTTTTAAAGTGTCGTTATGTCATCATCGTCTTTCTCTTAAAAAAACCCGCGGATTTTCGCGGGTACAGCTAGTATATAACTAATGTCCACACAAACCTGTGAAAAAGCAGTTAAATAAAGCGCTCTCTTGTGTCGGAATAGCTACGTCTAACATATGATATTCATTATAATACTTACTGGAGCAATCCGGGGTGCACGGGGCGTTGGTAAAAAGCGATTATAAACGTTACATAATCCCAAAGGATTCAATTCAACTAGGGGATATGTGTGAGGAATCACCGCCGTAATGCCATTTTTTGTAATAATAATTCAAACATAAATCATAGAGAACTGATCAGAATATATTGTGATTACAAGCAAGCAAAACTCATTATATTCCAACGGGATTCGATACCGAGACCTCCTGATCGCTAGACCGTTTCTCTTCCGTCTGACTATAGAAAACCCTATTACGGCGCTAGTCCCTGAAACCCCTTAATTCTCATCGCCCGAGTGGTCAGAAGCTTTTATAAACCTGACATGTGGTGTGGCAAGGTTGGTAGAGCGCGCGCTTTCCGATCATGAGATCCCGGGTTCGAACCCTGCCCACTGCCTTTGTCCTTCGGCAAGACAATTTATTCACACTTGCTGCATGCTCTCTATCCAGGTGTATAAATGGGGACCCGGTAGGAGGTGAAAGCCTTTATGTGAATGAACTTCTTCAGCCCACTGAGCGCTTGGATGGAATGCTCCCCAGTGAGTGGAGATGGTGCACACAATGTGTGCTGGTTTGCATTGTATCCTATGACCGGGGGTAATATTATCATTGTAAAGCGCTTAGAGATGATTATCAATCGTGACAGGCGCTATATAAATAAAATATATTATTATTATAAACTTGGGGATATGTCAGGAATATATGCGAAATATTATTGTCCCGAAATGCTTAGATTATAATATGCACGTGCAAGAACAGCGGACTATCCCTAAATGGTATCAGTAAATGAAAGTTTGTTTTATTTTATTTAAACACGGTTAAAGCCCTTGATCAGCCAAAAACGTCGTGATACAAAATAATACAAATAATATAAACGAATATAATACCACGAACAATATCTAATTAGAACTACACAACTATCTAACAAAAATAATACACTATGTTGCAGCGGCGAAGGTTCTTAGAGATGTAAATTATCAGGTAAATACCACAACTACTGAACAATAACAACTTTTATAAAGTATCTCACGTACATAGCGCAAAATCTTGAATATATGGTAGTAGATGGTATTTGGTCAGATGATAACCCCTTTGATCGACGGTCATAATAACAAATAAAATATGACTTAGATATAACTAATGTCATAGGCGCCAGAAGTTTGGGGGGGGGGGGGGGGGCAGGTGGAACCCCGTGAGTGTGGTTGAGCATGAGCCCCTAAACCCATAAATCGTGAGCCCCCTTTGAGTTTTGACCCACCCCCCCCCCCCCCCCCCCCTCCCCCCCTCCAAGGCTGCTTCCGGCGAGCCTGACAATGTCCACGCAAACCTGTGAAAAAGCAGTTAAATAAAACGCCCCCTTGTGTCGGAATAGCTAAGTAACATTACACCATATGATATTCATTATAATACTTACTGGAGCAATCCGGGGTGCACGGGGCGTTGGTAAAAAGCGATTATAAACGTTACATAATCCCAAAGGATTCAATTCAACTAGGGGATATGTGTGAGGAATCACCGCCGTAATGCCATTTTTTGTAATAATAATTCAAACATAAATCATAGAGAACTGATCAGAATATATTGTGATTACAAGCAAGCAAAACTCATTAGATTCCAACGGGATTCGATCCCGAGACCACCTGATCGCTAGACCGTTTCTCTTCCGTCTGACTATAGAAAACCCTATTACGGCGCTAGTCCCTGAAACCCCTTAATTCTCATCGCCCGAGTGGTCAGAAGCTTTTATAAACCTGACATGTGGTGTGGCAAGGTTGATAGAGCGCGCGCTTTCCGATCATCAGATCCCGGGTTCGAACCCTGCCCACTGCCTTTGTCCTTCGGCAAGACAATTTATTCACACTTGCTGCATGCTCTCTATCTGGATGGAATGCTCCCCAGGGAGTGGAGATGGTGCACACAATGTGTGCTGGTTTGCATTGTATCCTATGACCGGGGGTAATATTATCATTGTAAAGCGCTTAGAGATGATTATCAATCGTGACAGGCGCTATATAAATAACATATATTATAATTATAAACTTGGGGATATATGTCGGGGATATATGCGAAATATAATTGTCCCAAAATGCTTAGATTATAATATGCACGTGCAAGAACATCGGAATATCCATAAATGGTATCAGTAACTGAATGTTTGTTTTATTTTATTTAAAGACGGTAAAAGCCCTCGATCAGCCAAAGATGTCGTGATACAAAATAATACAAATAATATAAACGACTATAATACCACGAACAATATCTAATTAAAACTACACAACTATCTAACAACAATTAAAACGCTATGTTGCAGCGGCGAAGGTACTTAAAGTAATTAGATCCTCAGTATCGTGAACTTAGAGATGTTAATTATTATAGGTAAATAGCAAAATTATTACGCTATACAAAGTTGCATTAGTATATCACGTACATAGCGCAAAATCCTGAATATGCTAGTAGATGGTATTTGGTCAGAAAATGACCCCTTTGATCGACGGTCATGATAACAAATAAAATAGTACTTATATATAACTAATGTCCACACAAACCTGTGAAAAAGCAGTTAAATAAAGCGCCCTCTTGTGTCGGAATAGCTACGTCTAACATACCGTAAATGTTTGAATAGAAGCGCTATGGTACATGGCTCTGTAAAATAGCGTCAGCTGAGTCCAAAAGTATGAAGTTTCCCGAGACGTTGAATGCAATTTAAATGTGAATGATAATGAATATTGATGATGAATAATGACTACTAAATGTAAGTTGGTTTACAGGTAGCTTGCGATTGAAATAAACGATTGTATCAAAAAGGGTATTATATAACAGATTACTGATTCAAATTCCTTAATAGATGTTCAAAGCCACCACTTTCAACAAAGGCTAATTTAAATGGGGCCTATAGACCTCTCTTGCAGGTGGGAAAACATTTACGTTCCGAGTAAAATTTGCATTGGGAGGTATACATGAGATTAGTGTTTCGCATCCACACTTTCCGTGATTTAAGTATTTATGGAGAAAATAGTCAGCCTCCATATAATTGATTATCAGCTCCGTCACTAAATTTCCTAGACTCCTTGATTTTCTAAAATGAGAATTGCGGACAACAAATATTTACATCGGATATGAAAACATTATAGGTGAAACTTAAATGTGCTAATAATATCACACCGCATTTCGATCTTTGTAAAATTTGATCTATGTACATACAAAAATGATGTCTAGGTTAGGGTTAGGGTTTGTTTTTGTCGAGCCCACCGTAGGTGGAGGGAGACTAAGGGATTCAAATTGCGTCCGTCCGTCCGTCTGGTTGTCCGTCCGTCTGTCCGTGACGCTTACGAAAATTTGAATAACTTTCCAACCCTGCATCTGTTTGTAACCAAACTTGATTGGTAGATGCCCTACATTGGCCTCCATGATATTCTGGGGTCAAAGGTCACATAAGTAGGTCAAAGGTCAAATGAGGTCAAGTGCGCGCAAGTGGGCGAGACACTTTACGGCTATCGCCTTGTTTGGATTGTTTTTGTTAAGAATGGTATAATGATCAATTATTATTAGTGCATTTTTATATTCATATGAATTTCCCCAGTTGAGCATAGGGATACTCATCTTCGAGAAGGCATGCCCTTAGTACAGGAATATAAGAAATAACAACAAAACACTGTTTATATTCATGCAATAACGTTAAGACTGGAGGCACAATAGAATCACGAACTTGTCTTTCTTGAATTCCATCTATGATTATACAATATCATGGATTCTTGAATAAAGGCTGTTAATGGCAACAATTGATGCTTGCCCGCTCTCCATTCAGCTTGCCTGGCGGAATAGCAGCTGACTGGTGCAAAATTTGGTCTTTCAATGATTAACAAAAGACAAGCAATGATTCGCTAAGTACTTATTCACGATCCCATTGTATGACAATAGATGGAATAGAATTTTCCCCTGCTTGAATATCAAGTTAAATCGGACATCATTGAATTTCTTTCGTTAATCGTTGACAGAATACATTCTGCACCGTCAGCTGCTATTTCGTCAAGCAAGCTGAATGTATGTCGGGCAAGCATCAATGGTTGCCAAGAACAACCTTTATTTACGATTAATTTAAGGTATCATCATATGGAATAAAAGAAAGAAACATTCGCGATTCTAGTAAACGATTCGCTCGTTTTTGTTTTCTATATACTGAGCTGAGGGCACGACTTCTCGATGATGATTATCCCTATATTCAACTCTGGGGATTCATCTAAATATACTGTTACATAGTAATTGAATTAATATCGGGTGTTGATATTCTATTGTCTGCATGGAGTCTAAATCTCCTTAAAGACCTAAAAAATGTAACATTGAATTTCATATACATTAAGATGTTGACTTAATTTATATATGACTCTTGTTGATGAGACCCATCATACTATCCAATGTGTTATTGTTTGCCATTCATTTGAAATTTCATTTTTAAAATGTCTTACCCTCTTGCTACTATCTATTTTCTTCATAAACACTCAGACCAAGGGAAGTGCGAATGCGAAAAGCTACTTACAAGTAGCCTATATACTTCCCTATGAGAACGTAAAGCGAAACATTGTTTTTCCACAATCATGCAATAAAGATAATAGTCCCGATACAAGACTTAGCCTTTGTTAATAGTGGTGGCTTAGAACAGCATTATAGTAAGGAATTCGTTCGAATCAGTAATCGCTTATATAATACCCTTTTTGATACAATCGTTTATTTAAATCGCAAGCTTCCTGTAAACCAACTTACATTTAGTAGTCATTATTCATCATCAATATTCATTATCATTCACATTTAAAATGCGTTCAACGTCTCGGGAAACTTCCTACTTTTGGACTCAGCTGACGCTATTTTAAAGACAACGTACAGAGCCATGTACCATAGCGCTTCTATTCAAACATTTACGGTATGATATTCATTATAATACTTACTGGAGCAATCCGGGGTGCACGGGGCGTTGGTAAAAAGCGATTATAAACGTTACATAATCCCAAAGGATTCAATTCAACTAGGGGATATGTGTGAGGAATCACCGCCGTAATGCCACTTTTTGTAATAATAATTCAAACATAAATCATAGAGAACTGATCAGAATATATTGTGATTACAAGCAAGCAAAACTCATTAGATTCCAACGGGATTCGATCCCGAGACCTCCTGATCGCTAGACCGTTTCTCTTCCGTCTGACTATAGAAAACCCTATTACGGCGCTAGTCCCTGAAACCCCTTAATTCTCATCGCCCGAGTGGTTAGAAGCTTTTATAAACCTGACATGTGGTGTGGCAAGGTTGGTAGAGCGCGCGCTTTCCGATCATGAGATCCCGGGTTCGAACCCTGCCCCTTTGTCCTTCGGCAAGACAATTTATTCACACTTGCTGCATGCTCTCTATCCAGACGTATAAATGGGGACCCGGTAGGAGGTGAAAGCCTTTATGTGAATGATCTTCTTCAGCCCACTGAGCGCTTGGATGGAATGCTCCCCAGTGAGTGGAGATGGTGCACACAATGTGTGCTGGTTTGCATTGTATCCTATGACCGGGGAAATATTATCATTGTAAAGCGCTTAGAGATGATTATCAATCGTGACAGGCGCTATATAAATAACATTTATTATAATTATAAACTTGTGGATATATGTCAGGGATATATGCGAAATATAATTGTCGCAAAATACTTAGATTATAATATGAACGTGCAAGAACATCGGAATATACATAAATGGTATCAGTAACTGAATGTTTGTTTTATTTTATTTAAAGACGGTAAAAGCCCTCGATCAGCCAAAGAGGTCGTGATACAAAATAATACAAATAATATAAACTACTATAATACCACGAACAATATCTAATTAAAACTACACAACTATCTAACAACAATTAAAACGCTATGTTGCAGCGGCGAAGGTACTTAAAGTAATTAGATCCTCAGTATCGTGAACTTAGAGATGTTAATTATTATAGATAAATAGCAAAATTATTACGCTATACAAAATTGCATTAGTATCTCACGTACATAGCGCAAAATCCTGAATATGCTAGTAGATGGTATTTGGTCAGATGATGACCCCTTTGATCGACGGTCATGATAACAAATAAAATAGTACTTATATATAACAAATGTCCACACAAACCTGTGAAAAAGCAGTTAAATAAAGCGCCCTCTTGTGTCGGAATAGCTACGTCTAACATATGATATTCATTATAATACTTACTGGAGCAATCCGGGGTGCACGGGGCATTGGTAAAAAGCGATTATAAACGTTACATAATCCCAAAGGATTCAATTCAACTAGGGGATATGTGTTAGGAATCACCGCCGGAATGCCATTTTTTGTAATAATAATTCAAACATGAATCAAAGAGAACTGATCAGAATATATTGTGATTACAAGCAAGCAAAACTCATTAGATTCCAACGGGATTCGATCCCGAGACCTCCTGATCGCTAGACCGTTTCTCTTCCGTCTGACTATAGAAAACCCTATTACGGCGCTAGTCCCTGAAACCCCTTAATTATCATCGCCCGAGTGGTCAGAAGCTTTTATAAACCTGACATGTGGTGTGGCAAGGTTGGTAGAGCGCGCGCTTTCCGATCATGAGATCCCGGGTTCGAACCCTGCCCACTGCCTTTGTCCTTCGGCAAGACAATTTATTCACACTTGCTGCATGCTCTCTATCCAGATGTATAAATGGGGACCCGGTAGGAGGTGAAAGCCTTTATGTGAATGAACTTCTTCAGCCCACTGAGCGCTTGGATGGAATGCTCCCCAGGGAGTGGAGATGGTGCACACAATGTGTGCTGGTTTGCATTGTATCCTATGACCGGGGGTAATATTATCATTGTAAAGCGCTTAGAGATGATTATCAATCGTGACAGGCGCTGTATAAATAACAGATATTATTATTATAAACTTGGGGATATGTCAGGAATATATGCGAAATATTATTGTCCCGAAATGCTTAGATTATAATATGCACGTGCAAGAACATCGGACTATCCCTAAATGGTATCAGTAAATGAATGTTTGTTTTATTTCATTTAAAGACGGTAAAAGCCCTCGATCAGCCAAAGAGGTCGTGATACAAAATAATACAAATAATATAAACGACTATAATACCACGAACAATATCTAATTAAAACTACACAACTATCTAACAACAATTAAAACGCTATGTTGCAGCGGCGAAGGTACTTAAAGTAATTAGATCCTCAGTATAGTGAACTTAGAGATGTTAATTATTATAGATAAATAGCAAAATTATTACGCTATACAAAATTGCATTAGTATCTCACGTACATAGCGCAAAATCCTGAATATGCTAGTAGATGGTATTTGGTCAGATGATGACCCCTTTGATCGACGGTCATGATAACAAATAAAATAGTACTGATATAATATAACAAATGTCCACACAAACCTGTGAAAAAGCAGTTAAATAAAGCGCCCTCTTGTGTCGGAATAGCTACGTCTAACATATGATATTTATTATAATACTTACTGGAGCAATCCGGGGTGCACGGGGCGTTGGTCAAAAGCGATTATAAACCTTACATTATCCCAAATGATTCAATTCAACTAGGGGATATGTGTGAGGAATCACCGCCGGAATGCCATTTTTTGTAATAATAATTCAAACATGAATCAAAGAGAACTGATCAGAATATATTGTGATTACAAGCAAGCAAAACTCATTAGATTCCAACGGGATTCGATCCCGAGACCTCCTGATCGTTAGACGATTTCTCTTCCGTCTGACTATAGAAAACCCTATTACGGCGCTAGTCCCTGAAACCCCTTAATTCTCATCGCCCGAGTGGTCAGAAGCTTTTATAAACCTGACATGTGGTGTGGCAAGGTTGGTAGAGCGCGCGCTTTCCGATCGTGAGATCCCGGGTTCGAACCCTGCCCACTGCCTTTGTCCTTCGGCAAGACAATTTATTCACACTTGCTGCATGCTCTCTATCCAGGTGTATAAATGGGGACCCGGTAGGAGGTGAATGATCTTCTTCAGCCCACTGAGCGCTTGGATGGAATGCTCCCCAGGGAGTGGAGATGGTGCATTGTATCCTATGACCGGGGGTAATATTATCATTGTAAAGCGCTTAGAGATGATTATCAATCGTGACAGGCGCTATATAAATAAAAGATATTATTATTATAAACTTGGGGATATGTCAGGAATATATGCGAAATATTATTGTCCCGAAATGCTTAGATTATAATATGCACGTGCAAGAACATCGGACTATCCCTAAATGGTATCAGTAAATGAAAGTTTGTTTTATTTTATTTAAACACGGTAAAAGCCCTTGATCAGCCAAAGAGGTCATGATACAAAATAATACAAATAAATAAACGAATATATTACCACGAACAATATCTAATTAGAACTACACAACTATCTAACAAAAATGATACACTGTGTTGCAGCGGCGAAGGTTCTTAAAGTGATTAAATCCTCAGTATCGTGAACTTAGAGATGTTAATTATCAGGTAAATAGCACAATTATTGAACTATAACAACTTTTATAAAGTATCTCACGTACATAGCGCAAAATCTTGAATATATGCTACTACGTGGTCCGGTACAGAAAAAAACCCGCCAAGACGACCACACGAGAGTAACATAGCACACTGAGATAATTTGTGTGCCTACGAAGCGCAAAGCGATTTTTTATTTTTTATTTTTTTTTTTTTTGGGTGGGGGGGGGGGGGCCGCCCCCCCCCCCCCCCCCCTGCCGCTATATTTTTAAATCCACCCCGGTTACCGCTATAGCCATGCATGAAAAATTCCAATAAGCGGGGGCGGGGCTCATCAAAACTCTACATCTAGATCATATGAAATGAATAATTCCCAGTTAGAATGTATTTCCCATCAGATGGTATACAACGATTTTACATAATATGTTTTGCTTGATGAGAAGGCGCTCCTTGACTGAAATTAACACCCTCACACGAGGATGGAAAGCACATAGTGGTTATGGGGACAACTTTATTTATTTAAATGGATATCTATATACACCGGTTATGAGAACATATATATACACCGGTTACGGGGACATTTATATACACTGGTTACGGGGACATTTATATACACCGGTTACGGGGACATATATATATACCGTTTATGGGGACAAATGTCGGCGCAACCAGGTCTGGTACAGACAGACAAATTTTGTTTTTATTCGAATTTATTTCTTATTTCAAATGCTATATAGCGATATATAGTTTCGCCTCAAATGGCTTTACATGTCCTACGTTGAGACTGCTTTCATAACCCACGGCAAGTCCAAGTCCCCATAACGCGGTTTCATACACGTGTCCCCGTAGCGCTAGTTATATATGTATATATATATATATAAAATATATAAATAATTGCAAGGAGTAATCATAAATGATTGAGAAGGAAGAATAATAGTAGGCGTAGCTAGTAAGCAATGTTCCTCCTTTTAATCCTCCAAATGAAAAAAGGCACTGGTTGAAAAATTGGTCTCTGCCAGGACTCGAACCTGGGTCTCCGGCTTGGAACGCCGATGCCTTAACCACTAGGCCACGGGGACCGTGTGATTGAAGACAGATCCAGTTCAGGTCATTGGCAAGCCAATCTCTCGGCCCTTTGTGCTCAAGTATTCATGGGGAAGGAGTTACGAACAATGCAAGCCGCCTTTACTTCAACTGGATCACAATAGAGTGATTCAAGTATTAGTTAGAACATATATATATAAGCGAGAAGTAAACTAATACATACAGCTTCGGTTTCTTCCAATATATAAATAATTGCAAGGAGTAATCATAAATGATTGAGAAGGAAGAATAATAGTAGGCGTAGCTTAGTAAGCAATGTTCCTCCTTTTAATCCTCCAAATGAAAAAAGGCACTGGTCGAAAAATTGGTCTCCGCCAGGACTCAAACCTGGGTCTCCGGCTTGGAACGCTGATGCCTTAACCACTAGGCCACGGGGTTAAAATATATATATATATATTTTTTTTTTCACGTTTTTAAACGTATAGAACCAACGTTTAAACGTAAATCTGACCAAATCATACCTAGTAATTGTGCAAAAATGATGAAAAATAGGGCCATGGATGCCGGCCGCAATGGACTCCGCGCTTCACGCTCCAGAGCCCTAAAGCGAGCCCTGGACCCTGGCTAAAGGGACTTCGCGCACGTGATGTGTGCTTCGCGCACATGATATTCAGTTTTGCTTACATGTTAATTTAAAATTCCAAATGTTGGCAGCTATGCAAGAGTATCTAGATAATGTAAAGTAAGTTCATAAAAAAGTTCTGAATCTTTTTAATAACCATCATTGTTGCATGTATATTTGTTGTGATATGTGTTGGGAGAAAGTGTCTATAAAATGAACAGATGTACAGTTGATAGTTCATGAGCTTAGCATGTATTCATGCACTACATAATTCTACTGAAATTACCAATATATGATGTGTTTATATAACTATTTACTGTTGAAGTATGAGAAAATATTCTTGCGAGAAGTGCCTTTTACATGTACCATATTTTGCAGTACTTTAGTTGTTCATTATAGAGTCAATGATTTGTACACTCCCATACTGTTTTTTTTTTCTTTTTCTTTCTTTCAACCCTGATATAACAAAATTTTGATGTAACATAAGTCCAGTGTAACCAATAAGTTACTTCTTAATGTGGAGCTACATATATGTGTGCTCTTTGCATCATGCTTGAAATATGAGGGGTATTTCACTGTTGGTTTTGTGTAATTTAATAAATAACAACTTATTAATAACAACTCATTCTAACAGTTAAATTCTCATGAAAGTCATAGAGTACAGAAGCAATGATGTCACAAAAACCTTTTTTTTTTCTGCATTTTGAATACCATGTCTCAGCCCAAATTTGGTGGGAATTGGTTCATGGGGGGCCCAAGATATGGCCAAATGAATATCTAATTAGCCCCATTGAAATCAGTGTAAATTGGCCTGGTTCAGTTATGAACCAGGCCAATGTACATGTATTTCAGTGGGGCTAATTAGATATTCATTGGGTCATATCTTTGGCCACTATGAACCGATTCATGTCAGGAGGGTTTTCAGCATGCTCTACCGAAATATGGGCATGAAATTACTGAAATGCAAAAAAAAAATAAAAAAATAAAAAATTGATGACGACACACTTTGGTACTCTATAGCCACACAATTTAAGGTTTTATCAAATGTGCTGATTTTGCCAAGTTACATGTAAATGTAACCATTGTATTGCAACAACAGTGGAAGTGAAATAATGTTTTGTTGTCAGATTTGATGGTCATTTATGCCATTGTAATGTATTCATAATCGTTCACTATGTTACTATATGCAATTCTGTACACTAATATGCAACTAGTTTTTGTTTTTTAAAGCATCATTGCTATTTTTATATTAAAAAGTACATAAAGTAAAATGGTCTCTAATCTCAAATGTATATGGTGTGGATTTAAGTGTGAACTTGTAACGTGCGATATGGATGATTTGATTTGATTTGATTGACTAGTTATGTGTTTTCTCATGATGTCTTAATGTGAGTGTCTTCCAATGTGAATTTAAGTATCCCTACTGGCTATCGCCAGACCAAAATACTAGTAATTAATATCAACAATTCGGAGAGGAATGGGGTAGGGCATGATTGGCAAAATGATTGATAAAAAAAGAAGAAAAAAAAGAATTTATAAAGAAAAAAAAACCCTAGTAAAAAAATTTTCAGAATAATTTAGGGGCTGGTACTGGTACGATCATGGCAAAGTCTTGCATGTATTCTTTAATTTTATATGTACATGTATAATAATTTCCCTTACACACACACACACACATCAATATGTGGTACATGTAAAATATGTTAAGGTTTTAATAGCCGTTTACTCCATAGGAAGTAAATAATTCACTTGAACTTGCTATTTATTAATACTACATGTAGGCTTACGATTATCAATTTTTCATTACCACGAGGTTCCAGATCTTTTTTTTTTCTTTATAAATTCTGGAATTCTGGGTGCTTTTGACAGAATAAAGCATAAAAAAATAATACTCTCAGTCCGCAGAAATAAGGCTTACACATCAACCCGAATCCACTGTACACTGTACGTTTTCTGAGGGAAGCAAAATGGCCGATAATGCGAACGCGCGGGGCCGTGCGTCAACCATGACGCCCTTTCCAGTGGGTAGAGTTCAGTGATGTACATTCAGCTGGCCTTGTTCGCACTCGGCTATATACGTAAATGTCCGAAGACCCTTTTTCAGCTGATCATGTTGTCTGATGCAGTGTTTTTATTTTAACAACTTGTTAGCAGCGTAAGTTATCTCATGGACAGTATGCAAAACATACACTACGTACCCGAGTGTGTGAACACTTGTACCTACATCAGCTGGGCTTGTCCACATGCCGCTCTACTACCTAGGCTCTACACTTGAATTTGCCAAGACACTATCCAGTTGATCTTGTTACAAGTATGATGCAGTATTCTCATTAAACAAAAAAAAACACTTTACGTGGACACTAGTGCATGTAAAACATTCATTCAGTACCTGTGTGAACACTTGTACCTACATCAGCTGGGCGTGTTCACATGCGGCTCTACACTTGAATGTGCCAAGACCCTGTCCAGTTGATCGAGTTGTCTGATGCACTGTTCTCTCTGTTGTCTTAACACCCTCAGCATCTCATCCTCCGCAAATTCTTCTCCGTCTGAACTTGCCCTTGACTGGCCCGTCTCAACAGCAACATCTGCAAGCAAGATGGTAAAATAAAATACCTATAATAATTTATACATAAGATCATCCACCAAATGAATGTTAGCACTAATTCAAAGTAGCTACATCACATTTCTTTGTTTGATGGTTTATTTGCCTGTTGCTATTTAACCAAATGTTTGTAGTAACCCCAAAGTAATGTGTTATATTTAAATGACTATTGATGTAAATATGTAAGTTTAAAATGTAAAATGTATATATTCTAGTTATTATTCATGTATGTACAGCTCAATGAAAAGTGCTTCTGGCTTGAAATAGGCTATACAAGAAAGTTATCATTATTATCATTAATTTTATATGCAAAGCTATACAAATAAATATTGATTAAAAGAAATGATCCCATCATTAGGTGAAGCCCAATTTGTTGTTATTATAGCTTCCCGTGATAAACTGCAAAATGGTGCTCTTTTTCCATTAATTGAATATGAATTGAGCCTACTGGTACCATGTTCCGCTCGAGTTTGCGAGCAATTGCAAGATTTTGAAAGCAATATTGGCAACCACATGAACACAGTTTTGTTTAATTGCAAGTTGTCTTTGCACTAACTCATACACACTACAATAATGCAAGATCACTGTAGAAAAAAATAACTGTTCATGACCGATTGATCTGGCTATACCATGTATTCTCCATAGACCCTGGCCTGAGCATTTTCAGTCCCAGCCCTGAAGGGGTTAAGCGTCATTGTGTATGATAGTATCTTTCTGTGCCACTTCTTTACCTGTATCTGGGCCAGCAGTTGCTCCCCCAAAAGATAAGAGGTCTCAAAGGAGTCCTAGGCCTCGGAGGAGTAAACAGTAAGGTGGCCTGACTCGGACTGGTATCACATGACCTCAAAAAGCCCAGCCTTTTAAGGATTGGGCTGTTACAATTTCTGTTCGATAGCAACGATGTCTTTACCTGTATCTCTAACAGTACTTGCTCCCTCTTCAGCCCGAGGTCTTGTAGGAGTCCTAGTCCTCGGAGGAGTGAACAGTAAGGTGTCTTGGCTGGTATCACATGACCTCACACTCACTGGGGATGACCGCTGGCTGGGTGGAAATGACCTTTGACCCGAAGGTGAGGCAAACATTCTGTCTGATATGACCTGTGGGATAAAATGTACAACACATATTGAATATACAGTCAAAACTGTTCACAGTGACTCCTTAGGGGAATCAAAAAGTGACTGATGTAGACAGGTGACCTCACTTTTGGTGGCCACTATTATGTTAAGTTGGCTGCTATAGACAGGTGGCCACTCGAGACAGGTTTGACAGTATTATAATATACAAGCTACATTGTACTTTCTTTTAGACAATAGCAGAGGACACAGAAAAGTACTTATTAATTCATTTCGCTAGGCTCATGTAGGTTCCAATAGGCGATGGGTTGATAAAAGATTGGTCAATATAACACTGTTATTTACAGGATAGTGTATTTACACCAGTAAGCTGGGAAAATTTGATTTGATGTGTACAATTATAGGGCTTGAACTTATATGGGGCCAGCTGACAAAAGTTTCTGAAATTAATTAGGAAAGTCTTGATTTGCAGCCACCTTACCAGGCCTACAATGAAAATAGTTGTAGTTTTGAGCATTAGTGATTCCGTCTTTGTCACTGCAAAAGTATTATGAACCTTACCTGGCCTATTGCATTGTTGATTGGAGATGCGTCAAACTCTAGATGTCGTCTTGCGTGATCCTCACTACCAGTGAGCACATTGCTGGATGACTCTCCGCTTTCAGCTGGATTCCTGGACTCCTGGCTATCAAATGTTTGATATGGGTAGTTTGCAGATGATGCAGGGTATTCTGGTCCAGCTACTAATGGTCCTTCTAGCTCTGGTCCCTCAGTTGGAGGCCTTTCTATGGCTGACCCTACTGCAGCACTCCTTCTTCCCGTATCTCCAAAGACAGTTCCATCTTCCAAACCCGTTTCTGTTCTGTATGGCAACATGGCAACATCCACTGATCCTTTCGGCAGGTTGCGTAATTCTGTCCGAACACCTCTTCTGTCACTCTGTTTTAGGTTATTCTCTCTTCTGTTATTGTCGTTTTGCCTAGAACCTCTGTCAATGTCTTCAAAACCCAATCTTACAAGTCTATCATGCACATCATCATGTGTATGGCTGTGGGGACCTGTTTCGCTACAAGGGACAATGTCACACGACATATGAAGATGTGGTCTTACTCCATCTTCCATGCTTTCCTCTTTATCTAGCTCGCTCTGTCCACGTTTGGGGCTAGCATTTGGGCTTGCAACCAAGTATGGACCGACTTGGTGGCTAGATCTAGAACACTGTTCTTCAACTCCAAGGCTCCTGTCATGCCTTGCAGTAAAACCTGATGATGCAGTTCCAGTTCCTCCCCTTCTCACAGGGACTGTCTGATTTTGAACATCAGAGGGCAGAAATCTACCGTCAGTTGCTTGAGACATTGTCTGATACTGGACACGAGGGGGCGACATTCCGTTCGTCTGAGTTGCGATAGTCTGAGGAATAGGGTCCGTGCCAGTATGAGCTGTTGTTGGCTCCATTGATGGCTGTCCTTCCCTGAGGTCACCTGATGTCCTTGATTCGCTGACTGTCTTGTTCTTGACTACAGATGGCGCCATTCCACTTGCTCCTTTGGCTTCTGACAGGAGCCTTTGCTGCTGAATGCGGCGTCTGAAGTCAGCCAGTCTGGAGTCCGGACTTTGCAGCTGTTGAAAGAACAATTGAAGGGGAACATCAGTGTCTAAACTTGATCAACACATTAAAGGTACACTTTAGTATTGGTACTTCACGAAATTCCCCTTGACACTAAAGGCTCTTTTTGAAGATAACAGGGTTTTTACTTAGTTGTTTGTAATTGTTATACCTTTCGAGCATGGTGGAGTTATAACTATTAGTTTGTACTATCCCTTTAATGACTGGTCCTTGATATAATTGGGGGCTACGGTCTATGTAGAATGCATTTTATGGCAAAATCAACCTCTGCTGTTGTCTGTGATGTCTGACGTATGGTCTTTGCTGCAGAAAAATGGCAACATTATTGAAAAGAATCAGTATAGAAACATACTTTGGGCTGGGGGACATATGAAGTGTCATTTACAGCAACAACAAAACAAAACATTTTCAAGAACACTTGGAGGTGTTCCCTGATACCAACCAGTCTTCTGTTGCTTGATTCATTCATCTTGCCATATATAATGCCCTCTGCACACAGAGCCAACTCAACCCGATCCAACTGGTTTTCAGTCGGTTCAGCTCGGTATACGTTGCCTCAGGACTCGTTTTTTGCCAGTCAAGAGCAAGATGGAGATCATTTGAGGGTGATTCAACATGTTGAATCGGCTCTGACTGATCAAAACTGACTCTAGCCTGACTGAAAACCAGTCGGATCGGGTCCAGTCGGCTCTGTGTGCGGAGGGCTTAGGTTGAAAAGAAGAGTTAATTTGTGCTCTTACTGAGTAGAGTGGTCAAGTTGAAAATCAGGATAGTTTTCTGTAACCAAATTTGTGAACTATTAGAACCGTGGTGAAATAAGAAAAGAAAAAAAACACACATGAGGTCTTTACGCTTATCTATGCAATGGGCTCTCTATTAAGTTCCCCTATGAAATCAATGTTATCAGACAGTTTTGGGCCAGAAAACTGGCTTATGCAGGTGTCATTTGTATGACACGCCTCTTGATCCCCGGGAAATGTGTCATGGGGCCGTCATAAGTGCTTCATAAGTGCGTCATGGGTGCATCATAAGTGCGTCATTTCCCGGGGTCAAGAGGTGCGTCATACAAATGACACCTGCATTATTTAATAGTCACCTCTCTGGTTGAAGGACCCCTTTGACTGCTATTAGTCTGTGGCTGTGTTTGTCCCAAGGGTCTCGGTATCTTAGCTGACACCCTGTCGATTGCCTTGCCTTTCGCTTCCTCCACTCGCCTCTTCATGCGCCACTGCTGGAGAATGTCCTCGTCCGGTCGTGGAGGGCGCTGTGTCTGTACGAAATTGCTTGGGAAGAGGGCTGGTCTGGGGATGTTTTCTTTATCTGCAAAAAAAAAGCAAAAAATTGAGAGCATGTGGACAAATGTCCAAATATGGAAAAGGTCTTTCACATTATACGTGTAGATGATAAGTTCAAAGAATTTACTTCCACACGGTTACGTGGGTTATACATATCATAAACATTTAAAATAATATTGCTGATTTTTTTTTTTTCACTTTTATCTTCTTGAAATATGAAGTCAACAAATTTGAACCCAACTGTTTTCCATGCTTCTAGCTCGGATACACCAATCTTAAGATGCCTGAAAAGTGAAACTACTTGATACTGTTCACAAAAAAATGATTGCTACTCGCAATGCCAAATCATGATGGCATTCATGATTATACTAATGTTGTATTTGCTAGTTTAATCAGTTCCACTCTACATAATACATTAAACCTTTTTGTCTACTTCCATTCTTACCTTGGAGTCTGGAAGCATAATTTCCTCCCCTGGGAGGAGTGACATCATCCACACCACCAGAGCTACTAGACATTCCAACACCATCTGAACTAACGGACGGCTCACTCAAGATTGTGCTCTCGCTATGTATAAGAGATAAGATATCATGAGGAGATATAAGATAAAACAAAGACACTATGTCATGAGTGGTACTTGTCAATAGCTTTATTAATAGATTTATCTCCTTAGGAGCGACATCATCAGCACTACCAGACATTCCAACACCATTTCAACTAACGGATGGCTCACTCAAGATTGTGCTCTCGCTGTGAATAAGAGATCATAAGAGATATCAGTAGGAGAAATTAGATAAAAACAAAGACACAATGTCATAAGTGGTACTTGTCAATAGCTTTATTAAGATTACACTAAAGCTTCATTAATATTTTAAGAATTTGTTCAAAAGAGTTACTCCCTAGGGTTGACATCATCTGCACTAGTACCAGAGCTACCAGACATTCCAACAGCATCTGGACTAACGGACGGCTCACTCAAGATGATGCTCTCGCTGTGAATAAGAGATAAGATATCATTAGGAGATGAGATCACACAAAGACACAATGTCATGAAAGGAACTTGTCAATAGCTTTTTTAAGATAACACTGTAGCTTCATTGAGATTTTAAAAGCTTGTTAAAAAGAGTTATCTACTCTCCTAGTTGAACAAAAATGTCAGTTGCCAAATTGGGCAACCAAACTTTGCTAGACCGGAGCTCAACCATTGAGCCACAAAGAGCAAGACCCATGAATAGGGGGCATTTCCATGAAACCCTTTTCATTGCTCGTATAGTCAGAAGCTATAAAAACCGGGCACTAACCCAAGGATAATGAAATCACCTTATGAAAGGAAGGTGAGAGGGATCACACAAAGTGATGCAACTTTTTTATTGTAACTGTTTCAAGTAGTTTTCTCACCTGATCTCCAGTAGTTTCGCTGCCCTTCTCTGCAACGCATCAGTAGCCATGTCAGACCCAGACGAAGAAGGTTTGGAGCTCTGAAGAAGAAAATCAAATCAAATGGAATACTATAATTAAATCTACAGTCAAACCTGTGTATTTTACAAGGGAAACAAGAACACTGTTCACATGTAATCTCTATCTATAGACAGGTTCTACAACATTAACTATACTTTAGTAGGCTTAGAGAATTTTGGTCGCTAATTTCAACCCTAACCCTAACCCTAACCCTAACCCTAAATGTGGTGACTATAGGTCAGATTTAGTGGCTACAGGTCAGATTTAGTGGCTATAGGTCAGATTTAGTGGCTATAGGTCAGATTTAGTGGCTATAACCCAGATTTAGTGGCTATGGTTAGATTTAGTGGCTATGGTTAGATTTAGTGGCTATATAAGTTAGATGTATTGGGCAGTACGAAAATTGAAGTTAGCGACCAAAATTCTCTAAGCCTACTAAAGTATAGTTTTGCCCATTATTTTTCTCTGCCGGGGGTAATTAGAAAGGCAATCAAAGTCAAATGTATTTAACAACTTGATAGGATAATTTACTTTCAACTGCGTAATTTGTACACAAAATAATTACCAACGATAATATACTTTTGGGAATGGTTACCCTTCTATGGATATTGACTTGGTTAATTTGCAAAGTACATGAAAGAAACAAAAAGAGCAGATCCCTTTTAAATGATATATTTATTTTGAGTGGCTAACGTTTAAGCTCGCCTGCATGAAAATAGCATTCAAAAATCAGTTTAGCATTGAATTAATAATCTAAAGGTTAGGGGGGATTGGGAGGTTATAACTCGAAGGCCGAGGCCCTAGTGTAACTTTTGTTTTTAATGGAAGCTTATATTATAAGTTATAAATAGATGCAAACCACTTTAGAGACTACAATACTCACACTTGAGGTTGAGGTCAGAGTTGACACTCCAGACAGTCTACTCGTCTTCCCACTGCTCCCTGACGCTATGCCAGTGCCTCTTGATGATCCCGACCAGGCTGGTATCCGAGACGCCCCTCTGCCCGTCCCTTTACCCCTCCCAAGGGCTGAACTGGAATTAAAGCGCCCCTTGTCTCTCTCTGGGCGCTGACCGATGCGCCCTTTGTCCCTCTCAGGGCGAATGCTCGAGACAGGCGAGGAATGCGACGGACCATGAGGCAGAGTGGACGTCGACGACGAGGGAGGTGATGACGCAAGCCACCAGAAGTCGCCACGATTCACGGACGATTGCTGGTTGGCACGCTGCTCTCTGCTCTTTGGAGTGCCGTGGCGGAAGCGATCAATCAGCCTAAAATGGATGGAGGACAAAATTAAACTAGCCATGCTCAAAAATTTGCAAAGGCCCACTGGCCCAGGGCCATTTATAATTAGCTTCAGGCTACCAAAATTCATTGAATATGCTAAATTCTACTAGCCTGAATAGGCAACCAAATATAACACAATTTGTTTGCCTGGTTTGGGGCCACTGGAATGTGAAAAAAATGTTAATTTTAACTTGCCTGACTGGGCCACAAGAACATGTCTGCCTTCCAGTAAGTGCCACATACTGTCATGTAGATGCCATAATTGCCACAATGTAGCCCCAAAATACCACATTTCATTGCATTCCACAAAATAAATTGTCCTACAAGGCTTTTTAAAGGGGTAGTACAGTTTTAGTAAGGCTGAACTTTAGTAACCAAACCTGGACAGTAACATTATAAACTTAATAGTTATAACTCCACCATGCTCGAAAGGTATACAAAATTACAAACGACTAAATAAAAAGCCTGTTATCATTCAAAAAGAGCCATAAAAACACAAGAGGGCACTTTCTAAAAAGGCATTGGTTTCAACCATTTTTCATACAAAATTATGCATGTGATGTTTTATTGAAATAATGATTAAATAGAGAGATCATCAACAACTAATTAAAAAACGCTTTTGAAAAATTTTGAAAAAGTGCAAGCATTTTTTTATTTTTTTGAAAAAATCATCTAATTATTTGGGCCCCAAATAATTATAAGATCAGATATATTTATTGATATTTCAGCCGTTTCTGGGTCGATTTTGACCAAATAAAGTTTATTTTGCCATTAAAATTGCATGTTCTCTCAAATTCGACACTCGGTTTTTCATTACCTCACAAAAAAATTGTGATGTGCAGCGCCCTCTCTACCAAAACTAAACTACCCCTTTAACCCCTTCGGGACTGGTGCAAAAAATACTCTGTTTTGGGTCAGGGTTAGGGGAACGCATGTTATAGACAAATCATTCAGTCCTGAACGGATTAATGCAGCAAGACTTTTCAGGAAGGTGTGATAGTCACTCATAAACCACCTAGATAAACACTTTACCTTGCTAGGGTGCCTTCTGGTCTCTCCTCTGACATTCTTCTTGAAAGACCTTCTCTCAAATCTGTGAAATTGAAACAAAACAAATACATTGTATTCAACATAATCAACCAGAATTGCATAAACATGAACAATATTATTTCATGTATATTCTGCTCTTTCTTGAAGAGAAGGACCATGAGAAGAGAAGTTTTTGGATTCGAAAGTCTTCCATGTGGGAAACTTTCAATTGTTTACAAAGTTAGTGCAATGAGTTAGCAAACATCTCTTTGCATTTCTGCTCATTACTCGGTCATCACATCACTCAGTGGATACATATCAGATCACAGAAACAACATTTTATCAACCCTTTGTCTGTTTGGGCACATATCAACAAAGTTACTAGCCGATCTGATGACATAAATGGTACCCTGGGGTACCAAACGAAAATCCGCCATTTTGTTTAATTATTTATTTATTTTTTAGGGCTGTACCCTGGGTATTAGCGTCTTACAAGCGCGCGCTGCACTGCATGCACAACGCAATAGCTGCAGTACGGTTGTACTTCGGGTGGACACAAGATAGATGGCGCTACACAACGCGGGATACCGGGGTACAACAGTACCCCGGGGTACTGCGTGTGTCATCATATATATAAGATTCCTCTAGAGGGAAAATACAATTCTGTTTGCAATACCTTGATCAGTTGGCGTCGATGTTAGTGCCAGGTCACGTGGAATGGAAGAGGAGGAGGAAATATCTTGTGGATTGCTGGGACTCTCAATTGTTGAAGGACGTTCGCTGGTCGGCCACGATTCATCAAACTTTGATGATGTATCTTGCTGGCTGTACAGAGTTCAATAGGCAAGGTTAAAATGGAAAGTTGATTTAATTTGATTGTCTTAGTTTTCATGCATTTAACGGGTACCACCACCCAAAAACAATATCCTTAAAGTACCTGAGCGAAGGTTTAAAAATGCTTGTAACCTAAATAATTTTGGCATCATCGCAAAGGAAATGTTACATTCTTCCTAATAATTCATATATATTTTGTCAAAAATTGTCACAGAATTGATTAATCTGCAATCTAAAGTGATGAAATTTCGACCCGTTATTCGCCCTTGGTCAGCCCGCTGTGTGGGGGTACGGTTAATGACGTCACATGTGTGAAGAGTGCATGAGAGCGCTCCCAAGCCCGTGGGCTTTGTGTACTGTAGGTGTGCTCCCAAGTCCGTGGGCTTTGTGTACTGTAGGTGTATGTGTATACCACCCGAACGCTAAGTATTCTCATCACAATGCCTGATCTTCAGGAGGAACTGCTACTAAATGTAGACATCAAAGTTGATGTAAACAGCTCCACAAAATATAATGTCATTGGTATAGTGATAGTGATGATGATGATGATGATGATGATGATTTTAATTATGATTATGATGATGGGGATGTAGGAGGGATAGAATGAAGAAGACGAGACAGAAACAGTGAATTCATTCTTCAGTAAAGTCACTAAAAACACTTCTGCTACTAGTACTATTTAATTGCGAATATTAATTACATATGCACCGTTATTTGAACTGCATGACATCATAAAATGCAAAGGTGTGCTCAAGATTCACTGTCATGTTTATACCTGAACAATAGTCACCAACAATATTCATTCTGCGCTAGCTGCCAGGCTAACATGTTTACGAAAACATCTCGGGGAAATTACACGACATAGAAGGGTAGACAAATCTATTTGCATGATTCAAGTATAATGGAATATTCTTTATACGCAATAATAAAATGTAATTAGCTGTTTTCGAGAGATTTGTATTCCACTTCCATCATCAGCTGGCGTAAGTTCGTGTCATGTGAAGTCTGTATTATAAACCCTCACAAAAAGTTCCGCAATTCAAGTTTGAGCGTTCATATCTCCCTTATTACTGTATTACCGTTCATAAATGTGTTACCATTGGAAAGCTTGTATTCTCCCCTTCACAATAATATGACATTTTTTATCATGGAATGTGCATTACAAAGTCAAAAGTGAAATCTTGCAAAAAGCATTAATATGGTCAAACATAATGATAATTTCTCAATCAGTCAATAAAACACACTACATCTTCCTAGCAACATACACAATCGTTATTGCACCACCTCAAAATAATAAAAGTATATTTCATCCTTTGAAAAAGATGATAAAACGCCATTGACATTCACGCATGACCGACTGAACCGTTCATAACACCGAATTCTCACAACAAAAGGAGGGTACACTGTTGTTTTATCAATGCATTTTGCAACATTTTACTTTTGACTTTGCCCCATATTCGGGTGTCATGCGCATTCCATGATAACATATTCATGGCAAATGTCATATCAGTTTAAAGTGGGGAATACAAGCCTTCCAATCATACCAAACTCATGAACGGTAATAAAGTAACATGAGAGATATAAACGCTCAAACTTGAATTGCGGAACTTCTTGTGAGGGTTTTAATACACAGTTGTATACGTCTCGCTCTACGCTCTAGGCGGGGGACTCGCACGTGTGACGTCATTAATCCGTACTCGGTAATTCCCGTTTCAAGCCATATAGAAGTTCTGAGAAGGGTCTTGGAAACACGCTTCTTATCGCGTTTCATTGATATTTCAAGACTTAAGAGCAGATGAGTTGTGTTCTGGTTGGTATAAGCTTCCCGTACATGTATAATTTGTCTATTTTGTGATATTTTGTGATATTTCTTCGCTCAGCTACTTTAATTGAAAGGTAACATCTTTAGTAGTCCATTCCATCAACAAGTTCACAAAAATATGTTTTCAGAAAACAAAATATAATTAGAAAACGCATCACCATTCTAAGCATGCGTTCATGGGTCTGCATGTACGAAGACTACTTTGTTTAGAGTGCACGAATCGTCCGGGATTCTATTGTCTCCAAATGTATGCGTGAATAGCATTGGCGCACTCGCAAATGTTTGGCCCGTACGGAACCAGGAAATAATAGTGGTTCCGCAAGTGGTGGTAATTAATTGCTTTGTTTATGAATTACACAACCCTTTGCAAAATGTTGGTTATCTATTTGATATCACAAAATGGTACCAAAACATATCATTATGTGTTGTTCTTTGCCTGGTGGTTTGCCTATAATAAAAATATCAGTAAGAAATGATTGTGTACAGATGATCTACACTGTAAATGGCAAGTACAATGAGAAGTAAAAGAAACCAAACTGGAGACCACAAAACTAAAACTGATCATGATTTTACAATGTTTGAAAGATAATGTTTTACTATAACATCACTTTCTATTGTTGTACAAGGAAAAGTCCACCCCAAAATGAAGAAGAAAAAAAACTCTCCTAACCTGGGCTGAGTGTATCATGAGTAGAGTAGGCAAGATCCAAAACACATTTTCTAAATAATGACAGGATCAGAAACCATGTCAACAATGACAATTTTGTGACAGTGAAAACAAAAAACATTATTTTGGGGGCTCCTTTTCGAGCTTGCTTCAAGCTTGCCTGCATGAAAATAACACTCTTAAATTTGTTTTGCATTGAACTATATGCCAATTTAATGAGGGCTCTTTTAGGGATTTCGGGGGCAAATTACGAATTCGCCTCAGGCCCCCGTGTATTTTGTTTCACTGTTTTGCGATACTTTACATTTTATATTCTTACCCTGGGCTTGGTGTATCATGAGTTGGTAATTCCTCGGCAAGCATGCATTACAAACAAAACATATCTTTCTTTAATAACAGGAATGGAAACCCACAACAATTTTTGTGATAAACTTGATATTTAATATTTCTTACCCTGGGCTTGGTGTATCATGAGTAGGCAACTCCTTGGCAAGCATTGTATTTGTTGCCTTGAGAAATCCTGCCTCACCGGGACTCAGGTTCCTGTCTTTTACCGCTGACTTGGCCTTAGATCCATGGTCAGATCGTCTCAATCTTTCTGGGCTTAGGGCCAGCTGCAGAAAAATGCCAATGACAAACAAATTAATTAAAGTGATCCATTAACTTAATATTTTCTTCCGCAAAGTTATAATTTGAGCCCTCAATCATATACCAATATCATTGTACGATTCTTGAGATTGATGTGATTTTCACTGAAAAGGAATAATGTTTACCTAGTGAAAAACAAAGAGTAAATCGATGTCTGATTTTATCCCGATCCTTCGTGTGAAGTATTCAAATTTGGGTACTTTGGAGGACTTACTAATTTGCACGCTCTTGACTACAGTCGAAAGTGTCTACAGATCTACATGTATGCTTTCAAATTCAATCTTAAATCGCCATAATTAGGAAGAAATTAAATTTTTCTGTTACCACTTAGGCATAAGCCAAACAAGGTACAAGAGAAGTGTGAAAGCTCCAAGTGATTTAGGTCTAATTTAGGTTAATGGATCATTTTATTTTTAAGCAGTGAAAAATTATCAATGTCACCATCAATGTCAACAAAGTTAATAGATCCCTTTAATACGACAAATTTACATTGTAACGGTGTAGATCAATGTGTTTCTCACCTCTTTGTCCTTTTTGGTAAGGTTCTTTGGCAGTGTGGGGTGGTAGAACGGCTTCGGTTCCGGTTCATTGTAGAAGGGATTATCTGGTCTGCAAGATTAAAGTGAAATATCATCAGCAATTATGACATGCATTTTGAAAACTAAAATGGTAGAATCTCATACATTTGGGGAAACTGACTAACTCTCACCTCTGCAAGTCAAGCTTTAACTTATAATTGTGAACTTCACTGCTGTCACTGGTGCTCTCAAAATGATCTTTAAGTGTTGTGGTAGTAGAAGTTACCATAAAACGGGATGACAAGCAGCGAAAAAATGTATATTTTTATTTTGGGGGCTCCATTTTCGGGGGCTACTTTTCCAACTTTCGGGGGCTACAAATTTCCGGGCTTTTTTCGAATTTCAGGGGCTACTAATAAGCTATAATGCTGTAAGTGAACATTTTATAAGCATTTGATCACAATCCAAACAGAAAAATCCCGAAAATCAAAAAAATAAAAAATAAAATAAATATTTCGGGGCCGAATTTTTTTTTTCGGGGCGAATTCCCCGCCGCCCCCGTGTATTTTTTTCGCTGATGACAAGGGAGGCTTGATGAAAATACATTCATCTAAAAAATTGGCAGAAGTCACCCCGGCGGTAAAAGTTACAATAAATTACGAATATGAGATTCTGTTTGTTAGTATTTCCCGAATCTATTTTCTGTGAAATTTTGAGCATCAGAAATTGGGTTTGAAGCATGATTTTTAATTTAATCAAAATTGTCAACATTACAGGCTACAGCACGTGATGATATGGATATAGACACCAATCTTTAGTTTTACTTTTACTTTTAGCAGTAGAGAAGAGGCACACGCTCACAAACGGTGATCGTCCTAAAAAGTTAAAAAAACAAGGATATCCTTGTAAACAAGCACAAAGTGCATTGATCAGCAAAAATGAGGATCATCCTCTTTTTTAGGGATGTATCACTGTTATTTTTTTCTGTTATGCCATACGGGATTAGGGTGACAATTATGGGACTTGAGTGTGCTAATAATAGATTCATTATGAAGCTATAGACAGTTCACCTTCTTCTTTTGTGTGTTGTCTATCTTTTCACAAAAAAAGGTGTTACTTTTAGGTACAAATCAGCTGTGATAAAGTACAGGACCATCCCAACCTTGGCCTTGCCACTGCAAGCAGCAAGCCAATGCAATGCCAATTGAATGGTAGCTGATAACCTATCCAGGCGCCGTGCGGAGTACGGCGCCTGGCATACTCGCGTGACAAAATCTTGAGTAGCACTCATTATTACGATACAAAATCCCCCAAAACGAACAAATCATAATTCATTATGGGTTTGCACTTACCTAATTTCAAATTCTTTTACTACAAGTATACAGTTTTCCACCTCCAAAATACATGATTCAATTGATAGATACCCACATTTCGCAAAATAAACACAGAATTTGGACGGAAAGATGATCGCGGGGATCCACGACTAATAATAGCAGCCCGGTTTGTCGCCGAGAAAGCCAAATTTTGCAAGAAATACACAGCGAACAGGCGATGCCGGCGAGAAGCCCGCACGCATTACTCCAGCTGTACAGTGGCTACAATGTATGTATAGTCGACCGACCACGTACGCGGGGAATACCGGTACCTCCTAACCCAGCATGCATTGCCGACGAGTTTTGAGGTGACGTCATCATTGCAGCGATCAAAGACAAAGCTGGATTCTAACAAGGACTACCGTAATAAATCATCAATTTTAAGAATTTAACTTTAAGGTAAGTTATCATTCTTTTTCAACAAATAGAATATGATGTACGGTAGGTTGGGGGATTCATTGATTGCTAGAACTACACAAATTTAAGAAATAATAAGTGTAAAGGTGCTAAAAGTAAAACACCTCGTCGCAAAAACCCTGCAAAAATTTGAGCGACGTCGCGTCACACTCAGCCCTGTGCTACGCACAGGGCTAATCACAGTTAGGTAGCCGATTGATTTGGTATTTGTTCTTGTTTCTTGGCAATGCAGATGTGTCATTATAATATTTATAAATGACGATCTGCAATGGTGGGCACTAATTCACTTTCGCACCACTTTTTTTTCTTTTTTTGTTTTGCATCACTTCTGTCAAACTTTTTTCAAAGTTACTTTCTTCCTGTAGAGAAATTGGCCTGAACGGGCATATTCCCGTAGTTATATGGTATTATGTCCGACACACCCCGCTGCGCGGATACCCCGGAAGTCGGCACGGATGTGGACGCGACGGTCACGCTGCAGCGCAGCCGAGCGTGTAGTAGCTACGGCATGCACTGGGGCATGGCGACGCCGGAGATAGGACGGCTATATAAGCGTAAATGTCGGCGGGGATTCGAAGAGTTGAACCAGGAAACCAGTTACAGTACCAGTTGATAGTTTATAGTACAGTCCGTTGATAGTCAGTTGTAGTCAGTCAGTTAATAGTTATATCGCGTGTTTATGAAGTGTTCGCTATGTCTACCGGTAGTAGGACTTGTTAGGATGTATTATAGGGCTTGTTATAGGTAGTGGTAGTCGTGCTGTGATACGGGGTATCCAGCAGGGTAGTAGCGCTGTGATACGGGGTATCCAGCGGAGCTGAGTAGACAGGGTGTCTGCTAGGTATATTTAAACCCGTGGGAAACAGCGACACTCTCGCCTCGTCCGCGGCGGTATAGCGACATCGGCGCGGTCATCGTGGTCCTGGCCAGCGTCGGAGTCGTCCTCGGCAGGTGAGAGCTCTCTGTTTTTCTACATTCCTTCAAATTCAATCAACATGATGAACAAACTCAACAAAATGGTTCATAATTATTACTCACTCTTTCCTACAATCGTAATGACTAAATCTTTCCTCACTTTACGTCTAGATCACTCTTTTTCTTAATTATCTTTTGTCGATTCTAAACCACCTTGAAAAACTTCGATATTTTCGTGCGCGAAGTTTCAACTTTCAATACACACGTCACATGGTCAAGTTATCGAGCGCTCGTGCACTGATGTCGCTGCCTGAACTCTCCCGTTGCGTGCACATTTCAGCACCGATGAAAAGCGCTGATGTCAGAAGTTGCACGCAGTGTAGCGCGGCGAGAGACTCACAATTCACATCACAACAATCAAATGCCCGCAACGAGTGGCGCATTATTTAAAGGCGAAATACTCGCTTTCAAAGCCAAAACTGTTCTCTAATTTGGTATTTTCGTGTACACTCACCTTAGAGTCTCCTTGGAAAATACTGAAGTCATATTTCGACACGATTTTACTCACGTTCCGAGTTGCGAATCAACTTTTCAAAATTTGTTGCGATATCGATATAAATAAATTTTCTGTTGTTTTAGGTGCGCCCTCTTCTGACACAAAACATCACAATGTAATGCAATCTATGCCATCAAAATTTTGTGAAAATGCAAAATAATTATTATGCAGTTTACCGCCTTTTCTGAAGTTGACTAATATTCAATTTCGGAAATGATGTATCTATTTTACTGTATGTATACCACATTCTTCAACAATATCAAGAGTCTAAAAATATTGTTGTCATTATCATCATCAACGTATCATTATCACTATTATCATTATCATCCTCATCGATCAACTGCCATTATCAATCAATCATCATCATAATGCACGACCCATCCATCGAGCTTTGAATACCATGAATATTAATAACACCACCACCATCACCACAACTGCCATCATCATTATCACATCATCATCATCATCATCATCATCATCATCACACACCACCACCATATTCTCATCAAATACATTGTCATCATTTCACACGATTACATTCATCACCACCACCAGCGTCACCATACTATCATCATCGCTGCAGTTATGTCATTATCACAATAACCACTATACCTATGTTATACTAGCACAACCACCATCATCAAAATACTCGTCATAGCAGCGGCGACAGCATCAAAGAAATTCAAAACAACAGCAATATCGATCATCGTTATGAAGAGGTCACCATAAACCAAACTACCTTGCAATAATGGGATCCCATGCTGGGATATAATGTGATCATTGTGTTGTATGCATTGTCAACGATTTGGTTACACCGTATGACTTGTATACGAGTATTTTGTTACTTAGTATAATTATTTTAAAACAATTGTTACAAACACGGAAGGCATTTATTTTTAAAATATTATATTTAACTTTTGTTTGAAAACAATAATAATACAAAAAAATGATGCAACTACAATTACGTATGTGCATGAAACAAGCTAGGCATCCTGAAAATGAAAAAAAAAAAACGCCTGTTCATTATTCAACAACAGTTTTACAGTTATAACGCGGAGCTTGAGTCCATGCAAGTTCACCAAAGGGTATTTCACTAAGATCCTAAGATGAACTGCAAAATAATATAAGTTGGTAGGCCAAATTTAACCTTGGAATAAAACACATTTAAAAGAAAACAAAAAATCATTGTTTAAGACAAAATTGTTACCGACAGCTTCAAGACTACTTGATTTAAAAAAAATAATAAATGCATGACTTTGTAACTTTTTCAAAAATAAAATAAAGAAACTAACGGCTTTCCATAAAAGTAAGGTCCCTGGTTCATCAAGTATCTTGTTATTATCAGTTTTATAAAGCAAAAACCACTAGGAATACAACTCGACACAGTCAATAAACCTCGCTTTATGAGCTTGTTGTTATAATTATAAAAATTCTCTTTTTAACAAAGTTCCACTGTAGCATTAAAAGAAATAAGGAAAACAATTTATTATACATCGATTTGTACATAACAACAAAAGGCAAGTCGGTGTAAAAATGGTAAAACAAATACATGATATCTACAGTGATTATCATTCTTTAGAAGTACAGTGCATTATACATTAACAGTTAAATGAGGTAGCTTGTTTTTCAAAAATAATCTTAAGTTACAGTAATCTGTTAGGACTATATGCAACATGGCATTTATGTTATTTATTATTTATCATAATCTCTACTCTGTATTAAAATAAAACAGCTGTACATAAAACATATCAAAACTAAATCGCTCAACCACACCTGCCATGGCTGTGAAAATAGCGCCAGCTGGCGCCCAAATCCGTCACCCTATTAGCGCCAGCCCTTTTTTTGTTTGTTTGTTTGGGGGGGGGGGGGGGGGGGTTCTTTCACAGGGATCTAGTAACTTTGTTGTCATGTGTGTATTTCTGCAGCAATGAGCAAACATTCGAAGTGATATTATTTTGCTAACTCAATGCACTGACTTTCTACACAGTTTGAATTATCAAGTGGAGAATGTTCAATTAATTAAAACACATCAATCATGAATAGATTTTAACTCAAGCGAAATTGTGTAACTAAAACATGTTCTCTGCTTGCAAATACAACCATGACACCATTCAGTGGCGTAATGAGCAAAAACTGTTTTGGGGGGCTAAACAAAATCAGCATCACCACCGGATATTGCGAGGGAGCGAAGTGACCAAGCCCGAAGGAGCGAAGCGACTGAGCGGGGGTTGTGGGAGGGGGGTGTCCCCCCTCCCACGGTAGGGAGCTTTTGCATTTTTGGACTTGAAACTGTGCAATCTGGTGCATACTTAGGAAATTCTGACTTGATGACATGTACTATAATGTGGGTAAATGCGTCAAATATGCACCCCCAAAACAATATTCGCAAAGTGACAGTGCAAAACAGTGCATCAAAAGCCACATTATTTATGATACAACATGAACCAAGGTCCAAGGAGGTACTAGTGCTTGCATGAACATTTTATTCCAGACGTAGACAAGACCGATTCCCAAGGGAGCGAAACAATTACCGAGAGGAAGAAGGGTGATGGGAGGGTGTGATCGTAGGACCTGTGGGTGTCCGCCCGGAGCACGGTAAGCGTGATTTTGCAATGTTTTACTTGAAATCATGCTATCTGGTGCATACTTGGGAAGGAAATTTTACTTGACATGAAGCAAATACTTTTTTTTCAGTTTCTGGTATCGAATTAGATATAAGCCTATGATTGGAATTTTATTTGGGGGGGGGGGGGGAGGGCAAGAGCCCCCCCCCCCCCAAGCCCCCCACCAGTACGCCACAGACACCATTATATGAGAGAACCGCTCGAATTCTAAGTAAGTTTCGTGGATTTTGACAATATTACTAGATGGTGAAGAAGAGTAGGTCCGTCAAAAATAATAATTATAATAATAATAATAATAATATAATAATATTAATAATACAAATAAAAACAATAATAATATTAACAATTATTATAAAATAATACAAATTAAAAAATTCATAATATTAACAATTATTATAAAATAATAGTAATAAGAAGAAGAATGATAAGAATAACAATAAATGATTGCCTTTCCCAATCATCATCATGATCATACTGACGGAAGAAAGGATATTACTCGCTACGAAATATCTCCTCTTATCATCGCATCTTTGAGTCGTTGTCCAGTCAAGACTTCCACGACGACGTCATCGACTACCGCGTGTTCTTAGTTACCCCTAATGTTCCGTCGTCGTCGTCAAGGATGTATACGATTTACCTTCCACATTCTTCATCCAAACTGCACAATAATTGTTCTATGTTGCCGCTTGTAATTAAAGCCAAATGACATTAATGGGAAACGCCCCACACACAAAATATAAAAATATGCTTTCATCATAACCTACCATGTAGAAGAATATATTATAATTACTTATTATTTTGTTAATTTAAAGATTTTGACAAAAACTGCTTTGAAATATTGACTATCTGAGCAATAAAATGGGGGGGGGGGGGGGGGGGGGAGGGGGCAAAACAGGCAAACAGGGAAACTCTGTGAACAAATACAGCCAAACACTGGTATGCCCCCCCCCCCACCCCCTCCCCCCCAAAAAATTAAAATTAAAATTAAAAATAATATGCGTGCCCCATTCCAAACATTTCGACCACACTACGACACTGCCTGTCGTCATCAATTCATCTTGATCTTCGTAAAAATGTTATTTCCGGTCATTTCCTGATCGAATTACGACTTCGCTGATCTCAAGATCGTTTTTGTTTGTACAGTCGTCGATCGACTAACTGTTTATTATTGTTGCGAGGCCTTCGTTGTCATTTCAGCGACCTTGCTTTCACTGTCCCCATTCACTTGTCTCCGTCTTCCACAGCGATGTCATTCGCTTCGTCTTGCTCTTCGTTGTCACTTAGTGCCTCGTCGTCGTCGTCGTGGTTGTCGGCGGCGGTTTCGTACTTGGATCCTCGCAGGACTTTCTTCTCTTTCATGCGGCGATTTTGAAACCAGGTCTTCACCTGTGGAAATTAAATAAAAGGAGAACAAAGGTGTTTGTTATATTAATTTTTATATGAGAAGGCATTCATGAAATATAAAAAAGAGGGTTACAATACGTTCTGAGCTATTAAAACGATATTCCCCTTTTTGATACCATCATCATCAACATAAAAGTAAACTGTATGCAAATCTAGCAAATTGTGTGAGGGCCTGGGGCATGTGCTAACTCTCCACAGATTCGTTGTATCCCCTAGGGGGAGAAATATATACAAAAGGATTTTGCAATATCGTGTAATTTTACGAATTACGGTATATTAATTCTAATTTGACCAAATTCATGTCATTTCTAAAGGATAAATATGTATCATATTTCGGCCAGAACCATGCATACCAGTCATCCAACGTGAAGACGTTTACTGTTTGATTGTCAGTTGACCCCCTCCCCCCCCCCCCCCCCCCCCCGTTGTTCCCAACCGGAAAAAATCATCGCTATCCCACTCCTAGCAGAGTAAACCAGATGGCACTGTAGCGTAGCGACGGGGGGGGGGGGGGTGGGGGAGGGGGGAGGGGCACGACGGCCCCCCCCCCCAATATTTTTGAAAAAAAATAGAAAACATTGAGGGACATTTTTTGAAGAAAAAAATAGTTACATAAGGTTTCCCCCACCCAATAATTGTGCGTGCCCCCTCCCCCCCCCCAAAAAAAAAACAAACAATTGTGCGCCCCCCCCCCCCCCCCCCCCCCCATCAGTCCGACCACGATACGCCACTGCCATATGCAATGCATTATCAGGTGGGAAGATCTTGATGATAAAAATATCACCTCAGACAAGGTATACAATACCTAGTCAAGCAAATTAGTTCATCCACTTTATCTTATTACAATAATATAAGAAGTCAATTTACTATTCACCGTATAGAATAGCTTTTCAAGATTTTATTTTGAAAAAAAAATGGCAAGCAAGTAATATGACTGGAGAGGGTATAAACCAATTACACACTTTCGTTTACCTTTTTTTTGTTTTCAAATTAAAATAAAACTCAAAGCAACAGTGACATTTATGATGGAAACTGTTCCTTAAAAGGTAGAAAATAGAATCGTTGAAGTTGGAAGGCAGATGGCCACAATCACTACATTCTATAAAAGGTTTTCAACATAAACAAGTAACCGAGATTAACCATTAAAGGGAGCTTGTAATATTGTCAAAAATTAAAAAGAATTAATTACTTAAAAGTGACAACTCTAGTTTAGCGGCTCACATACCCCGGTTGTATTTGTATTATCAATATAAGCATGGAACAGGTTTTGGTCTTCAACATTTCTCTTTTGTTTTTGAGATATGTATGATTGAAGTGTGGTTAGAAAGTCAGCGACAGAGTTAGCGAAAACCACTTTGCATTTTCGCTCGTTATACTCGATCATATTTATGACATTCACTTACCATGGAATTTTCACAGTACTAGATCTGTACACTTCTTTATCACAGAAGTACATTTTTTCATCAAACCTTCGTTATTTGTGTCAACACTATGTCAACACAGTTACTAGATCCCTTTAAACAGCTATATCACGCATGTCAGTGAGTTAAGACTTGTTGGTCACATCTAGCTGGCAATCAAAGGTTGATGGAACGTATAACTGCAATGGCATTTGGCGGGAAAGACAAACCCGCGATCCCATACGTCAAGTCAGCATTTGTATTTCAAGTGGCGTTTCGCGGTCTAACATAGTTTTTAGTCTATAGGCCAAATCATCACCCAATGAATCTTCTCACTTGACATGCTTGATGGGCTGATAAGGGAAATGGTAGCGACATTTCACTGATATAGGGAAAAGGGAAATGGGAGCTACATGATCGACCGTGTAACACAGTGGCGTAGCTACGGGGGGCACGGGGGGGCACGTGCCCCCCCAATAATTTCGAAAAAACAATAGAAAACATAAGGGGACATTTTTTGAAAAAAAACAAAGAAATACATAAGGTGTGCCCCCCCCCCAATAATTTTCGTGCCCCCCCCCAATCAGTCCGACCACGCTACGCCACTGGTGTAACATATGTTTAATTGATTTCGATTATTCTCAATATTCAATACAACGCATGTTCTGGGCCCTAAACTGTAAACCTTGTCAAATTCAACGAAAATCGCGTTCTGGAACGCGTTTAGATTGTAGTGAACATCAATGGCCAAAAGGAGATAAAATCGTATAATATAGTAAACATTCAACCCTTTTGTTCCTCTTAAATTTCCCCGTTCAAATTTTAGTTCCGAAAGTGATATTTTAGACGTCAATCATATACCAATAGAATGTTATTCTGAATAAGAAATTCTCCTTTCAATTATTAATTAATGAATCAAGTAATTGATCGATATATATATATGAGGGTATTCTGAGGACATAATTATATGGGGAATCAGTAGCAATCATAATACCTGTGCTTCTGTCAGAAACAACTTCTCGGCCAGCTCTACACGCTCGTGGGTCGACAGGTACTTGCGATCGGCGAACCTCGTTTCGAGACCACGCAGCTGGTAGTCGTTGAACACGGTGCGCGCCTTACGACGCCGACAATGATGCCGATACGATGTGTAGCGATTGTCGTATGTCAACGGGATGGATACTGTAACCGGCTAGAGGAGTCAAATATAGAAACGGGAAATTGCTCCAATGATTAAGACACTGATGATTCCATGGTGGTCGGTGAATAGTTGTTTACTAATTTACTAGGTCACTCAATCCATTTAAACAGTTAAATGTATCTTTCTCCGCTCTTTAGTCAGTCATGTAGCCCCCCCCCCCCCCCACCCCCCTCCTCCCCAAAACAACAACAAACAATTCAGAAAGGTCCACTTGTTATCGGTCTCGAGTCCACTTTTTATCGGTCTCGGCCATCTAGACCAGTGGTCTCGGGTAACGATCGGTCTTGTTGATCGACACCCCCCTCCCCCCCCCCCCCCCCCCCCCCCCCCCACTGCTTACACGACTCAACCACTGGTCTCGGTCTCGGTTCCGTTTTCGTAAATTACGCACCCCCTTGAACAATCCTGGCTATGGGCCTGCTTTAGTTTTAAAACAACCTGTCATAAAATTGTCAATACGTTGCCAATAACACATACTCTCGGGATCCAGCCACCCTCGACCCTCCTGCTCAAAATAAATAGACAACTTGTATTAGACAGTTATATATTGTGATGTTCTTTGCTTTCAATTATTCATTGATGCTATCGTTTGAATAGTTACTGACATTACGTTTCCTAGCAATTAGTATTCTAGTGGTA
>JBAMJV010008699.1:0-5000 GCA_037951105.1 Echinarachnius parma
AATCATTGGCTTAGGAGGATATTATTTCGGGGGGGGGGGGGGGGGCTGGCGTCTTTTGCCCGAATATGGGGGTGAGGGTGATGCGAGGGAGCGGAGCGACCAAGCCCGAGGGCGCGAAGATCCTGAGGTGGGAGGGGGTATCCCCCTCCTTAAAGGGTGACTAAATAAAAAAATAAAAACGCTTTGGTTGATCTATGATAATGAATACATCACATATCTGTTGACTATTTCATGTACATTTCTGTCATATTTTTTCTATTATTTTTTCTATTATTTTTTATTCTACCTGCTAAGATCCACCCCTAAAAAAAAACCTACACAATTGACTTCTCTGACATCACAATACCATTCAACCACCGATCAGCTAGATAAACATTTACAAAAGATATGTTCTCACCCACTGAGTACCGTATTTCATTGAAACCTTCTTTTCATGGTGAGTGGGCATTTTATAAAGCTTACAATACTATTGTAAACAGCTTAAAACTGGTGGTCAGTTGACATACCAATGTCTTTTGTTCATCTAGCTGACTGATGGAATGGTATTGTGAGGTCAGAGAAGTCAAGACAATAGCTTCTGGCAGGGTTTTTCAGGGGTGAAGCTGAGCAGGTAGAAAAGATAAATAGAAAAATTAATATAAAAAATATGACAAAAATGTACATCAAATAGTCAACAGATATGAGATGTATTCATTATCATAGATCAACCAAAGCGTTTTTTATTTTTAATTTAGTCACCCTTTAAATTTAAGAAAGCAAGACTTAAATCATCTCCAGCGGAGCGACCAAGCCCGAGTGCGTGAAGCGGCTGAGGGGGAGGGGGAGGGGGAGGGGGAAGGATGGGGTATCCCTCCCACAGAAGGGATCTTTTGCAATTTTTCATTCGAAATTTTGCAATGGTGCATCCTCTGGAAGGAAATTTGATAAACTTGAATTTCAGAAAGCAAGACTTAAATCATCTCCATCATTGTCCATCATGATTAGACCAATATACAAACCCAAACGAACCTACGCAACAGCCCACCACCCACCGGTTCTACGCCCGTGAAGTTGATGTATACAACTGGAACACTGTCACTTTTCATCTATCTACTTAATTCGGAGAAAATTAGTGCATTATTATAAAGAAAAGTTTATTTTGTATTTGTTAATTGGGATGTTCATTGCCCGAATGAGATGGCGACTGCCCGAATGTGATATAATGATTGATTCACTGAATGTTGGACGCTGATTGCCCGAATGAAAGATGGAAAGTGCCCGAATGTGAGATGGAAAATGCCCAAATGTGAGATGGCAAGTGCCCGAATGAGATGGAGAGAGCCCGAATGTGATATATGGATTGCCCGAATGTGAGATGTTGATTGCCCGAATGAGAGATTGCGAGTGCCCGAAAGTAAAATGTTGATTGCCCGAATGAGAGATGGCGTTTCCCCGAATATGATATGCCGACTGCCAGAATATCGATGCTTTCCAGATCCTAGGGGGCTGCAGACCCCCCCCCCCCCCCCCCCCCGCCTCCTACCCCTTTCGGGATATCAATAACATGTTATGATTTACGACATTCAAAACTCATCATATTTCACGCTGTATCACACCGTGTGAAAGTCCTCCTCCCCTATCTACCTCCCCATTCACCCCCTTTTTCGAAACAAGATCCCTTTCACTTCCGAATGATTTCGTTTCAAATTTATGGCACCGACAAGGAACAAACACTCTCAAAAGAGTGACAGAGAATGACAACAAAAATAGTTTGTCAACAGTTACTTCAAAACAACAGTCACCTTTGGTCCGAAGTTCCGAACGCCATTCCCGAGGGTGGGTGGCGAGACGCATGCCGAACAAATTGGGGACGCGATAGTAAATACTTAGCAAATAATGCTTTGAGAGTAACGGTAACTACTTCTAGTGACTGTTATTACTGGAGCGATATAGTGTTTTCGTAAAAGGCTGATTTGCCCGGACATTGCACCCGATAAAACTGCCGATTCAGACAAAAAACACACATTTTAAGTAATTCTGATCTGATTTCGTTTTCTCTCAAAGAGAAAAACTCTAACAACGACAACGTATGCTATAACCACGAAGTAGTATATATGAATTGTCGAATAAATGTGAGAATGGCTTGAAACGCACTTTTAGATTTGACCGAAGTTGAAGTTTTCATGTGGTGTGACGCTCTAAAATACAGTTTTAAATACTCAAAATTCAAAAATGCCCTTACCATTTTGTGTTACTTACGCCACTAAATGTATATGCATGCTAGTTTTCTTTGAAATTGAGGAACATATATAGTCTCTTGATGTTTGGATATTTTTCCATTCACTATTCCAAATTTCGAAAGATCAGTGCCAATTTGTACCGGCACATTTCGACACCGGACGCACACCATGCACAAGGTTCAATGTTTGTTGGTATGCAGGGCACGAATTTGTTTTCATTCCTCGGTGGCGAAACGCGAACCATACGATACGCGCGCTTGAAAGATGGCGGTGTCGCAAGAAGGATACGGTTTCAAACAAAGTTTACGATCGCCGAGTTCAGGCGACGGCAAGTTTTGTGATGAAATCAAAGCTCGCTTTACGAGACTGGTGCAGAAACTGTCGTTAAAGTGGGCAACGCTATGGGGAACGATGTCTTATAATACTCCAGTACAACGCTGGATCCACCCAGCCACGAGTTCGAGGTTTCTACTTGCACCCTTAACCCCATCCCCGTTTTGCCCACTTAACATAATGCCTTTAATAAACTACATAATATCACAATTATGGATTGTTAGAGAACTACACTAATAAGGAGACAATACCATAATATTGCAGAAGATAAAAATAGAAGCTGCAAGATTGTTTCATTATTGCACGCGAGGCTAAACGAGACAAAGGAATCGTAGATAAGCGATATAAGACATGTAAGATGTATAGAAGATAACTAGTGCATGCTGTGTGTTATCAGGTGACGATGCAATAGTGAAGATACAAGATGAAGAAGTACGTACGATAACTTGTTTTACAAAGTACAATATGTATAGCGAAACAAGCATATAACGGAACTTGTTTGTGATTGTTCGCGGGGCGAAATGAGAGTGTCGAAGAATCGTCTACCCGATCGATGCCACAACGAGCGAGACGGTGCGAGCAAGCTGAAAACATACCCCATCCCACCTGCGCCTTCCGTTCATAAACTCATCGTTCGAGACGGAAGGCATCTTTCTCGATCTCCCCCTTTTCCCTCTCACATATGTCCTCTCATTGCTCTCTACTCTTTCTATATATACCCGTCTCTGATCTCTCATCTCCCTCCCCATGTCACATCTCTCACGAAGTGTCTTTCTTTAGCCTCTTATCATCTCGCTGTACACCTCCTGATTTTGATACACCAAACATACTTACGTCTAACTCTTGTAAATAACGCTGCATTTGTACTAATTATGAAATGTTCTTTGATATGCTAATAGTGAAAGTAATATAAGATTAAGACCATTCAACATTATTTGTCTTTTATACAAATTCAATTTCTTTCCCTTTTCCTCGCTCTACATTTTCTGTTAATGTGACCCCTTTATTTTCATCGAGATGAATTTCCAGTCAAACAATGTTTTGAATCATCACAAACAAATACATTACTTTATGCGTCTTCCAGGTCATATTAGACACCTTATAGCAACCACCGTGTTCTTTGTCTTTTGAATATATTAGCAACTGTAAATTGTTAACGCTATATTATTTGCTGCTTCCTCTCATCATGCAGGTCTGGTTCCAAAACCGTCGGTCCAAGGAGCGGCGGATGAAGCAGCTGAGCGCTCTGGGGGCCAGACGACATCACTTCTTTCGGAATCCGCGTCGCATGCGCCCTCTACGAGGACCATTCGATGTCGATAACAACCCTGACATGATGGGGTCGCCTCCGTTCGGTTACGATGCAGGTACGTAACCCTTTTGGAAAATGTTGGTATAAATTGCATTTTCCAAATATCCCACATTTCAGTCCACGTTTGGCTAGAGTAGGCCTAAACAAGTCTTGACGAATACGTAAATATTAATGGGTCATTCATCACAATTACGGCCTTCATAAGATTACACTGACACTGATGTCTTTGATTGGCAATACACGAGTTTGACACAAGATACTAAATTGATTACGTAATCGCGCCATATAATTATATGATTTCGTTACCATTTGTCAATGACAACTGTTTCACAATCGCGTCAAAATACAAATAATGTGCTATATATTTCTCTTCGATTATGCGCTGGGAAACTTGGGTCTCGGTACAATAGAATACTTATTGTAATTATGATTTAGCTAACAATCCGATTATCTAACTTCACACGATACCTTAGTGAGTATATAGGACAGAGTCAAAATACATACGTGGATTTAAGTTAGGCTTTTTCACTTCAAATTTTGTGTTTAGTTGGATTTGTCTAGAACGAAGTGATAGTATATAGAAAGGAGAAGAACAGAATTGTCCATGTATTTCTTTGGATAGTAGTATGACTAATACCACTTATTTACACGAAATGCATTTTTAAAACCGGGAAAATGTTGTATTAGAATGAAAGATGAGGGATGGAAAGGATGCAGTGTCCTTTATCCGTTAACCCTTCACATTACTGAATACATGTGAATCTGTTGAGTTTGTGTGTAGCACGCGCTGCAAATAGACACTATAAAACCGGGAAGACTTAATGAGCCCTCCTAGCTCGATAGAGGACAGACGACGTGATCTGGTGACGAGGTCGCAAATGGCGCCAATATCTTTCGCTTTGCGCGTGCCGCAACGGGCAGGCGTCAAGGACCAACACCTTCACGTCTTACGCAGCAACCTCATTACCCGCCTTAATGGCCAAGTCAGATTTGCACTTTCACAATCGCAAAAGGGGGAAAGACAAAACAAACGAATAAAACGACCGAGACAGATATAGATCGAGTTTAAAAGACAAAGAAAGGTGGATGAAGAATCCCATCGTCACCTCTTATCCGAAATTGACCGGAAATTTAAT
>JBAMJV010008699.1:7500-15000 GCA_037951105.1 Echinarachnius parma
CGCACACACGCATACACACATACATGCAAACACACGCACACGCGCACCCATACTCGTGTGTGTCTGTATCCACAGATGTTCATAAACAAAAGCAAACACGAACATACACTATATTCACACGCATGGGACCAAAACTACACCCAGAGAAACATACACTTGCACACACGAACACATACGCATACGAGTAGGCCTACACATCACACATAACCAAACATACAAACACACACAAATACATCGTAAACACTCACACTACACGGTATATGGTAGGTATATAGTCAAGCCGTACTACCCAGACCTTGCGGCTGGTATTTGTTCAGGTTTACTCGTCCAGCCCTCGACGGGATATGATCAGACCTGTATATAGCCAAACTGTCGGGACGTATTAGTTCCAACTAGTCAGGTTTCACATAAACGAACTGAGGGCACATTACCTAGCTTTTCTTTAAAGAAAAAACGTAATTTCAACCCTTTTGTTGAACAATAATAACAACAGCGATTGCAAAGTTATATGCTTTATACTGTAGATGCATTCGGGTTCGGTGATATTAAATCATTTATCGGACGTTTTCCTGTAGCTATAGGCTTAGGTTTTTAAAGAAACAAAATCAGTATTGAAATTGACGAAGATGAATGACTCAATTTTAATTAGAAATAATCATAAGTAATACAAACACAACTCGAGTTTTAGTTTTAAAAATGAAATTTGCCATTGAATAATAGTTTGAATACTACTTGATATTAAGATTAATGTAAATAAAATGAAATACTTTCCTGGCTCTCATGACGAAACTAAACTGCCCAACGACTATTTTCTGTAGACGCTTGTTGCATGCAAGCCTGCAATGTGATATGTCTACTCTCCGCGTTTTATAAACAGAGATCACGGTAATATAATTATCCCTATTTTCCATAATCGAATTCCTGGCATGCTAAGCGACTTCTTGGAAGGCTTTCGCTGCTGCCTTTACCCTGCACTCTCCAACCGGGAAAGCGTCATGCAGCGAACTGCGTGAAGTCGCCTGTAAAGACCGCATTTAGCGACAAATTATCGCATTTTTAGATTTTGTGAGAGATAGCTTATAACATCGAGTGTAGCGTGTGGCACAGCGGGACTCAGCCCGTCTTGAATATTGGTATAATTCTATTATAATCACACTGGTCCCTGGGAGCTTAATGCGAACATATTTTTTAGAAAAAAGGAGAGTAAATGTGTGTTTAATGTAGTTTTATGATCTAAAATTGTCTTCTCTTCACTTTTCACGCAATAATTCATATTTTACATCACTTATTTTAGTCTATATTGAGTTATGGCTGTCACTTCGCGAGATATGCATTGTTTGGTATATTATGAATATTGTATTCCAAATACAGTTATACATCGCGGCTCGAGTTTCCCCATCGAGCCAAAATCACTCGTAAATCTTATACATTTATTTAGAAATCCGACGCTCCGTAGAGATTCGCTTTTATTTTCATGTCATAAAAAAGCTGGAAAATATTGCAATCTTCTATTTCGTGTCCTTGGGAGGGGCGGGGATTTTGGAATTTATCTTCTTCCGTTTGACATGTTTAAGAAAGTCTATCCTCCGCATTCTGGGAAACTGCAAATCCTCATGCAATATGCAACGGGAGAAAACTATAAACACTCGAGTATCGATTCCATATCTAGATTTGGACATCATCAAAAAATATTGCGGAATATGAGAAGGAATATAATACAACTATATTTGGAAGAGGTGATAATTACTGCAATTGACCTGCAGTGCAAAAGATAAGGTGGTATAAACAAAAATGGGATACATATTGCGCCGCGGTAAGACGATAAGGGACAACATCTTCCCATACGGATCTTAGGGGATGAAGCTTGGAGGGTTCTTTGGGGGTATATAGAGGAGGAGGAGGTATGTGTGGGATAAAGAAGGGGTCTTCGACGTGGTGTAAGGGGATCCAGGATGGGGGATTTAGATGGCGGAGGGGAGTTAATCCTTCCCGGGTCCGCAGGACGCCTATTTGATGCTTAAAGGAGGCGATAAGTCCCTCCCGAAATCCGTTCCCAAATCCACTTGTGATAGATGATATCCAATATCTTCCACAATATTCGTCATTTCTTTGGGGGTTTCCCCTCAATCCAAGTATAAAAGCTATATCATTTACTCATTTAGTTTTCTCTATGGGGAGAATGCATAATGTCGAAAGATTCACAAAATGTTCTGCCTTGGAGAAAAGAGACACAATCATTCAACATTATATTTGTATAATCTAAATATGTAGGGGGTAGTAAATAGGCTTTGAGATTTGTATGGAAATGTTGTTGATAAGTCTGTATTTCCATGCTTATTTGTAAAATAATCATTTAACATTTCATAGTGAAGAGTATGAGTATTACGAAATAACAGTCATTAATGAATATATTCTTCTCTTTTTTCTTCCTTTTTTGCTACAGACGGGAACCCAGACTATTATGGGCCAGCGGGGTACTTCGACTACTTCCACCCAGGCCATCCCGGAGGGCCACCGTCCTCCGAGGCCCCTGTCCAGCCCACGGACATGAACCCCTACATGCATCATCCACCCGTCTCGCAGGGCAACCACCCGATGGACCAGCATCCAGGCATCCCAGTGTCGCAGCCGGGGATGGGCGGCGGCCACCCACCTGACGGTGCCGACTACCTCCCGGGGAAAGAGCTGAACGCCAGCCCCGAGCCCACCATGCAACATCTCCCGCCCGCCACTCCCAACGGTGACATGTACCACCACCCGCACCACCATCACCCGCATCCCGGTGCGATGGGTGGGGATCGGTTTGGCCCGGGGAGAGGAGGTCCACCCCCACCACCGCACCTCAACGGGTTTCGCGGCGTGCCGCCCCATCAAGAACTAGTTGAGGGCGTGTGGTGACAGTTTTCTGCATGACGAAACATTTTATTAAAACATGTTAAGCAAACCGCTACGCACTAGCAAAAGGAGACACAAAACTTGTTTAGCAACCGATTCATCTTTCTTCTACTGTACTTCATTTTTCAGAACGAAACATGGACAGCGATTAGTTGGATAGATTTTATATATATATATATATATTATGAATTGACTATGACTCCTCTGTTCTGCGATGTTGATGGACACTAAATATCAGTGTGAGGACTTGATGTACAAATTTAGTAAGCTTTCGCTGTGCGCATACAACTGTTCATGTGCAGAGTGTATTTGCCAGCTATCATTACGAGTAACTCCTAGCACCCTAACATAATTAGATGGGTTCCAGCTCACTAGACATATCGTGTGCTGTTTGTTGGGAGGTTTCACTAAAGCACCTGTACTAGTCAGAACTATAAGTCATGATTACGTGACGTACAGACCCGCAAGCTAATCTGGCTCCTTGTATCATTCGTAATCATGGTAACGCATCGTGGACTTACGGATGACGTCATACAAACAGCAGATGTACTCAATTTATCGATGTTATCTTGTTCTAGAACTTTACTTCTAAAGAAAGTACTTTTAACATTCAGTACTGCGGGGGAGGGTCGTACTATCATTGGAGAAAAGCATTTATTGCTGCCAAATCAACGATGGCAACTTTTCTTTTCAATCAGCAATGAACTTTGGTGACATTAGCTTCTCTCAATTTCAGAAATTATACGCGAAGAGGCGCGCACTTACTCTATGCTTTCTTCATTTACACTGCAACTTCACGCCGTCATGTAGCACACGAATGTTCTTGATGATGATACCAAGAAAGGGAAAGGGACAATGATCATACAAATTAATATATATTTGTTTCCTTGAATTCAATATGCATTCTTAACGCAACGTTATCTTGAAACTGTTCAAGCTGCTAGAAATCATAAAACATCCTAATATATATATACTGTAGGCAGAGCTGTATGTTTCATCCACGAACATTTCCATCCAATATTTTCTTGTTTAAAAAGGAAATATCATTCATAATATACTCAGACAATGAATTCAATTTGTTTTAATTGGAGTTTGAAAAAAAGGAATGTGCAATTGTAGAAATCTTTCGAAAAACGTGTTGTCTTTTGTTTACGTAGTGCCTAGGTCATTTGTTGAGATAGATTAAACAAAGTAAAATGTTCAGCTATTTAACATGTAAAATGTATTAGAGCACATTAGATAAGTATACTGCTTCATTGAGGTTCGTATTGTAAATCTAGCGTACAGTTGAGACGAATTTGTCAGTTCAAAAAGGAAAACATACTCTTTCAATTTGACTTTCTTGATCATGTGAAATTGGATCTAAAGTGTTTTATTCTTATAAACAGTTTACTTTTTAAATTTGGATTAATATTTATAACATTCACACCATCCTGAAGGGCCATTTCAGCAAAATGTGTACATTTGTAAATCATATAAATTATTACTTTATCCTAATTACATTGTGAATCATGAGTAAAACTAAAATTACATAATTAACATAAAATAACATAACCACTCCAGCCAGTACTTGATCCCCTCCCACTAAACGTTCGATATTATTCATTTGTTAAATGTTATTCGTGCCAAACGAGATAAAGCAGTCTGTAAAGATATTTATGAAGCCATCAAATGCCAAACATTATATGTTTATTTGTCTAATGCTTTCCAATTTCTTTCAAAATTATATATATTCAAGGTGAAATGCATATTAGGGTATTGAATCATAAACATGGTTTTGTATGGAATAATGCATAAACTAAACCATTATTATGGTATTACATTAATTTCCAGTTCCTACTATTATCAATTTTCTCAAAATTACCTACATTTGAGGTAGCATAAACAAGTGAAAGATGCATTTTATAAACTACATTAAAAAGATAGCAAGGAGCATGATTATTTCTCTTCAAATTAAAGTGGTCCATTAACATCATATTTTGTCCCAAAAGTGATATTTGAGACTTCAATCATGTACCAATATCATTGTAGGATGCTTGAGAATGATATGTGAGATTTTCATAGAAAAGAAATAATGTTTACCTAGTGAGAGTAAGTCGATGTTTGATTGTATCCCGATCGTTCGCGTAAAGTATCTGAATTCGAATATTATGAAGGATTTAGTATCCGAATTCGGATACTATTGACTACGGTCGACTACAGACGCATTCAAATTCAATCTTAAATATCTCCATAATTAGGGAGACATTTGACAAATCAGAAACTATTTCATTATTCTGTTACCATACGCCAAACAACACGGTTCAAGAGAAGTGTGAGAGCTCTACGTGATTTTGGTTGAATTTAAGCAAAGTTAATGGATCACTTTAAGAGAGCTCTTCGAACAAAATAAATGGTATCGTCTTTGTTATATATATAAATTCATTTTAGTACTAAGTATATATGAACATTTAAAAGCAAATGGTGCTTTTTAATGACGCTGCCGTTTCGAACAAAACTGACAACTTTCAGCTTTGTCATTTAAGTGAGAATACTCACATTCAATTCGTTTGATATTGGAAATTAATAAACGAAAGCATTCATTTATTTTCATGATATTCCCATGGAAAATAATAAAAATAACAATTATTAAGTGCGAGTATTCTCACTTACATATATTATGTCAGTAAAAAATGACAAAGCTGAACTGGATCATGATTAAACTTTTGTTTATAATTTCGAGAACAAAATCAGTACTCATAAAGTGTAATATTACAGGCAAAGTACTACACTATTCTGTAATCACATCAGATGTTTCCAATATAAAATAAATCATAAATCACTTCAATAAAACATGTAAAATATTATATAAAAATTACTTTTGTGATATTCTTGTTTCTTCAGTTTTGCCAAAAGTTGTGTAGTTTTTACCTTGTTTCTTCTCTCTTTTCTCAATTGATGTGAGTAACTTGAATGTTTAACTTTGCTATTCTTTATCTTTATTTAAAAAACGAATTTCCAAGGTGATCCAAACATTTAGTGATGTTGGAACCTTTATTATTGGACGACCGAGATGTACGAACGTTCGTCATTCGGTCTGCTTTTGAAATTCTAATTCTGTGTATTCTAATTCTGTGTATTTTTCTCTTGTGTAAAATATTGTGAGACAACTTTGTAAGTACTATTCGACTTATGTCTAATTATTTAATTTAAAAGAAATAAAATATTGACTTGTTTCAACAGTGTAATTTATGCCTTTAGCGTCGTTTCTTGTGGAGAAAATTGCTAATTTTTGTGGTGAAATGTTTGAATGGGAACAATGGTGTCACAAAACTGACGAAGCAGAGGCGTCGATCCGTTTTTGCGATGGGGGGGGGGGGGGGCGACATTTGAAATTGTTTCCCCAGTAAAAAAGCTAAAAGCCCCACATTGGGGGGGGGGGGGGTGGCAGAAAATAGTTTTCAACGAATGACACCCAATCAGGGGGTCTAGCTAGGGGCAGAGCCCCAGTAAGCTTTTTAAATTTGACTATAGGAACTTTCAAAATGTAAATAGGAATACAAAGTTCATGTATCTTATTACAAAACAAGTTTTATTCTGCGCTCTTTTAAAGTGTCTTGATGGCTCGAAGCCCTGAATGGGTTGAGTCAAGTGGCACCCACATTGGGGGACGAAATGGGGGTCCGGGGGTGGAGCCCCCGGAAGCTTTTACATTTCAGCAACTCGAACTGCTATAAATTGTGTGATAAAATTGTATAAAATAGTGAATCTATTGGTTTTGATTATTAAAGCTCCTCATAGCGAGGGAATTATTGAAGGCCCTTATAACAGTGGGCTAGGGGGCACATCAGCCCTGAGAGCTTGTTGATATTATCACTTATGAAATCAAAGATGTTTTTATAATGGACACAAACATACATTTGAATTAATATAAGTTTGATTTACGACCTCTGCCCCAATTTTTGAACATGTGGGATACAGATACCCCTTATCGCTATTGCCAGGGGTACACAGGTTATTCTATTTTCTGTGTCTGTGTTCTGTGTTCGTTTGCGTTGTGTGCGTTTGAGTAACTACATCGCCAAACACATTTGGAAATGTGAGTTCCTGCAACCGAAATGAAGCTTGCAATGGGGATTCATAATACAAGCTAATCGATGAGAAACTGTATGCGCGGAAAGCGCGCGGAAAAAAAGGAGTTTGGCAGTCTTTTTCAAGCTAAAAAAAAAGCTATATTGAAAGTTAATTATTGATAATTGTGTTCTTCCCCTCTTTAGCATTATATCCCTGGATTTTTTTCTTCTTCATTTTCTGAATTATTGGGGAGGGGGGGGGGGGGCAAAACGATATGTGCGACCGCCCCCCCCCCCCCCCCCCCCCAGGATCGACGCCTCTGTGACGAAGGGTTTATACATATGTGTGATACCGTGGGCGCATATATATGTACAGTGAGTGATGCGCGGACGTTTTGTGAACGATGAATGAATGTCATAATTATGGATATGTAATGAACACAAATGCAAAGTTATGTTTGCTGAATCTCTGAAATAGGTTTTTTACTCGGTTGGAGTAATTTCATATTTTTTTCATCGAAATTAAATCATAAATATTTCAACCACGAAGTGG
>JBAMJV010008699.1:20000-30000 GCA_037951105.1 Echinarachnius parma
GGCATAGTTACTATTTTTGTCCTCGGGGCTTCGCCCCTCGGAAAAAATAGTTCTATGCCAGTCCCTCCTCAGATATATAATTCCACTATACTTTCTCACAGCTTGGTATATTTGTATACTATCTATCTATCTATCTATCTATCTATCTATCTATATATATACCTATCTATCTATATATCTATCTATCTATCTATCTATCTATATACCTATCTATCTATCTATCTATCTATCTATCTATCTATCTATCTATCTATCTATATATCTATCTATCTATCTATCTATCTATCTATCTATCTATCTATATATCTATCTATCTATCTATCTATCTATCTATCTATCTATCTATCTATATATATACCTATCTATCTATATATCTATCTATCTATCTATCTATCTATCTATCTATCTATCTATTTATCTATCTATCTAATTCAAACATGTCAGGTTTATAATAGCTTCTGACCACTCTGGCAATGAGAATTAAGGGGTATTTCAGGGACGAGCACCGTACTAGGGTTTTCTATAGCTCAGTCGGAAGAGCACCGGTCTAGCAATCCGGAGGTCTCGGGTTCGAATCCCGTTGGAATCCCATTTTCTTTGCCCACTTTTAATCACTATCTATCTATCTATCTATCTATCTATCTATCTATCTATCTATCTATCTATCTATCTATCTATATTTATCCTTTCAGTTCAAAAGAGTATGTTTATAGATGTATGTCACAGTCGGAACAAGACTGTAGATTTAACAAAGCCGTTGTGGTCGCGGAATAAGTCCGGGCAATGTAATTTAGTGGGAATATGCTGTTAGCTTCAATTTTCATTGTTTTAGCCACCAAATTGAATCAAAACCAGTTAATCTAGCTATAGCCACCAACTCCAACCATAGCCAACAAATATAACATATAGCCACCATATTTAGGGTAAGGGTTTGTTTTGTTCGCAACCATATTTTTGAAAATTTAAGTTAGCAACCAAAAATAATATATCGGCAAGTCGGACAAAATCTGGGCGCGGATTTTGTCCGTCCGGACTTTGTCCGTCCGGGTTTGGCGGTGTGACGGGGTATTATTCCGCGGCCGGAGTTTTCCGCTCCCACAACGGTCAAATTTATAGTATTCGCCTCCTATTTCAACTCAAAGTTATCCCATTCACGTCTGCTACATATACGAACCAATTAGTATAAACTGTTTTAACATTAAAATAATATTCCTCTCCTATCTTGCTATTGATTACAGCATTTCGAGTCTGCTGTTCGCAATACGTTGTCAGTATACAGTCCTGATTTCATATAAACTATTGTACATTAATCTTATTTTTCCAACAATAGATACCCGAAAATCTTTGTTTGGAGTAAGCAGACACAAATCTTGACTTTCCCACAAGTGCAACTCGTGGAGAGTTTGCACGCGATGTCATTTACACGATTTGAAACATAATCTGCAACCGTTATCATGGTTATGGAACCGAGTCGCGACATCAAACTATTCACACGATCACGAATCATTTCTGCTCTCCCCTCATTTTTTCAAAGAAAAAGGAGAGACAAGGACAATGTTTAATGAACAAATAAATGAATTCTGTTTCCATACTTTAACAAAAAAATCGGAAACTTTTTAGTTCAAATATTGGTGGAGAAGACAGAAAAAGCACGTAGGTAAACTGACTGGTGCAAATATTTGATATAAAATGAAAACAATAATTCATATACTGTTCAAGTGGTGAATGTTGCTGGCGTTACAAAACGGAGAGATGCACAGAACACTAATCAACTGATTCCTTATTTTCCCCATGAAAGCCATTGTTTTTTTATTTAAATAAGTGGCTATTTTTGTTCCTTCATTTTTTCAACTCCCAACACAAAGTTTAGTGGATGAGATGAGAATAGTTTTTCTTAGTTTTAGCTTTAAGTGTGCGACATGGGACTCTACCGAACAAAGAGAGGACAAAGTAAGACATAGTGATAATGAATAACAAGACACATAAAGGCAGAGAGTGGGAGAGAGTGAGGGAGAGAGAGAGGTAGACATAAATAGAGAAAGAAAAATGAACAAAGAAAGAAAAAAGTAAACAAAATAAAAGAAAGGAGACAGACATTAGTGACGAATACTAAAAGTAGATTGAAAATATGAAGACAATAATTATTATGGACAGGTGTTTTGGGGTGTTGGCTTGCGCGGAGTATCTCGGGCGCTTATCGACCGCGGGTCCTAGGTTCAGAGTGTTTCTCGCTACGCCAATTTCGAGCCACGCGAAGCACGCAGCCTAGCGTACATCTTTGCTGTGAGTGCCGAATAATTAACTTCTCCTATTCTCTTAAAGGGTTATTGTAGTCTAAATAATGTTTAAGATTCATGGCTTCTACAGCTAATTTTTTTTTTATTTCGAAACTGATTGAAAGGGCATATAACTTTGGGCGCTTTCGAAATACATGTTTTCGATGATTATAGCAATTATTAAGTTTTCCTGGGCCATTTTAAATGTGTGTTTGTTTGTTTGTTGATGTTCGCATGTTATTGCTTATGAATTAGATTTCCCCAAACGAATTGTTAGTTTAATATCGATGCGTAAAAATTCTACCACCGCAGAAAACAGAAGATGTAAGGGGAAAATGCTCTTTGTTATCAAATTTAAGTGGTAATACAACGAAATTGTATGATAATGATTTCTCCATTAGTCAATCATGACAACACATTATGATTATTGTAAAAGCAGTAATCAAACAAATTGCCAATACTCAGAATATACAACTGTAAAAAGGAACATGGCCCGTACGTCACTTTTAGCGCTAACGTCATATCATTCTAAAGAAACAATGGATAATTTGTTGTGTTAATGGTTAGCGATTTTCAAAAGTATGCTATGAATCACTTGACGCCTCTCCCCACGGCTAAGTAGCATACATTCTAAAGGAAATTAGTAAACTAAAGTTTGATCTGAAAATAATTATTACCCATAGTCTGCACTCCAACTTCATTCGAGTAGCTCATGCTAAGGACGAATGTGCAATTAACGGGTATTGTCTGAGCATATAAGTGAAGAAACACTTGTCTTATACAACAAGCATGTTTATCATTAACATTTATCTTGTTTGTTTGTGTTATTTTAAAGACAGTACATGCAACTCTGGAACATCACGTGCGGAACCCTTGATCGAGCAAAGTAGTTCATGTCCACCTTTCATTGCAGCATCAGCAGCAGCAGCAACAATAAAAACAGGAACATCTGCACAACAACATGCAATTCACTCGCGTATTATCAATACGGTACTGATTATCAACACATCAGCCACCATCACCAATATCACCACAACAACCATTATCTTCGTTCGTTGTCGTCCTCCTCTTCCTTCTCATCGTCATTCGTCTTCTTAGTTGCCTCCTTCGCTGTAATAGTCCATATATCTATACATTCAGAGAGAACCAATGCTCTACATAGGGCAGGGATGAGGGGGTGGACACACCCCTAAAGATTATGAACCGATAATTAGTTATTCTTTTCCTCGACTCTCGTCCTAGGTAATGGGATGATGATAATTTAGGCTCAATTCGCGGGGACGTTACTATATTGATGTCTCGACCCTTCTCCAATATAATGAGATGAGATGAATACCACTCGTTGAAAATGATCTACAAAAGCATGAATGCATTTTAAAGTCAGTGAGTTTGAGTTACTAGAGGCGCTAAGGGGGAAGGGTGGGATGCACAGACCCCTTAAAGGTACACTTGAGTATGGGTACTTCCCGAAATGCCCCTTGACACTAACTTGGTTGGTTTAAATTCCATTTGTAAGTTCATTGAATAAAACATGTGAAATGAGAATCATTTCCTTTCGAATGCTCTCATAGTTGAAAATTCGATTTCTAAATATTTTATTTATAAGTCTACCCTGCTGGGGGACATCTTGACTTTTTAGAAAAAGACAAAATATGCTTATAGACTTCTTTGAAAAATCAAAATAGGTTTCTAAATAGTTGTTGATGATATCTCTATTTAATCATTATTTAAAACAATAAACATCCCATGCACAATTTTGTATGAAAATTGTTAAAACCAATGAGTTTTTAGAGAGCACCCTCTTGAGTTGTACCGGCTCTTTTTTTTAATGATAACATGGTTTTTACTTACGGTAGTCGTTTTTAATTGTATATACCTTTCGAGCATGGTGGAGTTATAACTATTAGTTTGTACCGCAATGGTGCAGGTTTTGGTTACTAAAATTAAGTTTGACCAAAACTCAACTATCCCTTAAATGATGATGATGATCCGACAATTGGCTCTCGGCCTTCTCGACCCTTTCCGAGGAGATCGGATGAGTGGACCAATCCACGTGAACCATTATTTTGTGAAAGCTTGAATGCATTTTTAAAGTAGGCAGTCATGTGGATGTGGAAATATTAGGGGCCCTAAGAGGGTTAGTTCTCCGATGGTTAGTTCTCCGCCTCTAGCTTCGACCCCTGTCCGAGGTGATGGGATGACAATGAGGACCATTTCGGGAAAATATGAATGTAAAGCCCTTTTTTTAGTGACTCGAGGCGCTAATCATGCTAAGGGGGAGGACGGGACGAGCAGAATACGATGATGATGATGATGATCCGATAATTAGTTCACTACCTCCCCGACCCTCCTCCCACTGTGAGGCGATGATTTTAAGTGAACGACCACTAAATTGGAAATGTGTCTCAATACCATGAATGCATCCTTAAAGTTAGTCGAGTTTGAGTAACTCGAGGCGCTATGGGGGAGGACGGGACGGACAGACCCCTAATGATGAAAATCTGATAATTAGTTCTCCGCCTTCTCGACCCTCATCCCAGATGATGAGGATGATGAAAAGTGACAATGAGGACCAATACATGGGTTTGATTTGCAAAATCTTAGAACACCTTTAAAGCAAGGCCGTCAGTCGAAGGATTTAAAGTCAATAAAGTAGGAAAGTCTCACTGGGGTACTGGCAGTCTTAAAGTCCGTTGATTTTGAGTCACTAGAGGCGCTAAGCATGCTAAGGGGGAGGACGGGGACGAACAGACCCTTAATGATGATGATCCGATAATTAGTTCTCCGCCTTCTCGACCCTCATCCGAGGTGACGGGGATGATGAGAAGTGACAAGGAGGGCCACTTCACGGACCGAGAGTTCGTAAGCATGGTGAGAATGTCGCCTCAGTCGCGTGTCGTCATGTTATAAGGGCGTTGCAGAGTGTGAACGTTCCAAATTGACGTGTGCCCTTGTGATCTACATGCATTATACAGTATATAATCTCTTCAATGTAATGCGGTCAAACCTTCTATACAGCGAGCCCATATACAGACCTTCTGATTTCAAAGAACGTATGTGGTCATGTTATAAGAGCTTTGCATAGTGTGAAAACTCCAAATTGACTTGTGCCCTTGTGATTCAGATGTTATAACCTCTTTAACATAATACAGTCAAACTTGCTCTAGCGACCAACCATCTATACAGACCACCTGATGATAAAGGACACTATTTTCGCGTGTCATCATGAACATTTGGAGTTAGAAAAGTCCAAAATAAACTTGTGCTTTTGTGATTCAGGCATATAAATCTATAATATATCATACAGTCAAACCCGTTCTAGCGATCACCTGGTGGATGAAGAGACCATCTGATTATAAAGAGCATTAAGTTTGTATTCCCTTTAGAGCAGTTTTCATCTGAATGATCCTGTCTATAGAGACCAGCTGCTACTTATGATAACGACCAACATTTCCTGTCTCCCTTGGTTGGTCTGTATAGACATTTCTCGACATAGGCTGTTATGTTCTTTCATAATACCATTAACCGTCTGTGGCAAGCTTATAAGCAAAGTATGTCATGTATGTTCTCCTTCGTTAGTATACACCCTGCTAATAATACACTGAATAAGACAAATGAAAGGGGAAGGTCTGGATAAAAATATAATTTCCATAACAAAGAATCAACATATTTATCATGCACTCTGGTCCAGACAAGTACATCCGTCAAAACCCAGAAATAATGTTCCATCTTAAAACACGAACATGCCAAAATAGGCCCTGTTTTGTAATACACATTTTGAAAGACATACACAACAGGTATGGATACAAAAACGTCTATTCATTTGAACTTAAGATGGCTATCGGTGATTTTGCATATCTAGATGAATAGGAAAGAGAGCCAGAATGTAACGGAGTATATATGCATGATACATGTACGGATGTACCACGATGGTATCATAAGTAGAGCACAAGATTGGCAAGATACATGACACCCCTGATAGCAGAGACACGTCGTATACGTCTCCACTATAACCAACATGTTCTGACCAGTTAATGATGTACGATTATATGTCAACATTTAACATGTTTTCTTTACAACTCCCAAGTCAAAGCAAAGCTGTTAGCATAGTAGTATGTTTTATACGATCTTTTATATGCATTGCCATGATTGCGCTGGTATATTACGTTAATATCTTAGGGAGATGGTCGAAAGCTAAGATGATGGTTATGTGGTTAGTACTAAGACAGGCAAGTCTTCTTTCACTTCTTTATCAACATTCAATAAAGGAATATGAAGTGTTGGATTTACCAGGACCGATTGTACATTTTCTTCATTTTTTCTTCTCTTTCTCTCTTCTTAAGTTCTATCTTTATTCGTTGTTTTCTTTGAATTCGTATAACATACCTATATTTTTCTTCATCCTTTTCTTCTACTTGTCGTCATATATTCTTTTATATAAATGACTAGATTTCGAATCATCAGCTGTCCTTGGGTTCACTTCCTGTACAACCATATTATTTCTCCACTCCCTCCTTCAATTAGTTTTGCTACCACGCCGCGCTGGAAGGTCGCTGTAACAATAGATCGGACACTGCGCTCGATGGTAGCCGGCGGTGCGGGATGGCAATCCGTCGAGTGACGGTAGAGAACTCTGCGTGTCTTATCACAGACAGCAAGCGGCGGAATACCCGGGCGCAGTTCCGGTAGATACACCTGCCAAAAGAAGATAGCCGCCATTCTAGGGGGCTTTGCCGGGGGCTTGCTCTTTCGATCGATGCTTCTTGTTTTTGTCTGTTACCCGAACATAGAATAAATAAATTCCTTTTTAGGGGTTCCTCAATATCTCTAAGCTATTAAGGTTTCCTTTTGTCATGTCTGTGTTCATAGGAAAGGATTTATGTAAGCAAATAAAGTACGGTGCAAATACAGTGCTGTATGGTTTTGATAAGAAGCAGACAGATACTACCTGTTTAAAGCAATATAATACTGTCGTTGCAGGTTGCTGTGCTGTTGCTGGTGGTTAATAATGCTACATGAATGATGATGGTAAGTATTGTAATAATGGTGATCAATGTGATGTTGATAGTAATGAAAAGTATGATGATGATGGTGGTGGCAACGGCAACGTTGGTGGTGGTAGAGGTAAGGAAGGTTGTTGTTGTTGTTGTGGTGGTGGTGGTGGTGGTGCATGGTGGAGGTGTTGAGTAAGATGATACATTTACCAGAGAGGTGGGAGTTTTCTCTGCTGTCACTGATTATTATGATGGTGGTGATGATGATCCTGAAGATTATTGATGATGATGATGATGGTGATTATGATGATGATGATGATGATGATGATGCTGATGATGATGCTGAATATGATGATGATTAAATCATGATGATGATGATGATGATGATGATGATGATGATGATGATGATGATGATGCTGATGATCATCATGATAATAATAATTATGATGGTGCTGTTGATGCTGATAAGATTATAGTGATACTGATTATGAAGATGACGATGATGACGATCATGATGAGGATCATGACGATGACGATGATGGTGATGATGATGATGATGGTAATTATGATGAAGAAGAAGAAACAGACATTAGATAATATTTGTTCATCTTTTAAGGATCAAATTCGAGATGAAGATATTTTCTAAAATAAAAAAAAGCTTCACCACGTATTTTTCCACGCAAGCAGATCGATTAGACCGACCCATTTGTATCTCTATTTTCCCTTATATACATGATGATGATAGTAATTATGATGGTACTGCTGCTGCTGATAAGATTATAGTGATACTGATTATGATGATGACGATGATGACGTTGATGACGATGATGGTGATGATAATTATGATGATGAAGGAGAAGACAAAGTATTACTGATTATGAAGATGATGAAGATTATGATAACAATGATAACGATGATGACCATGATGATGATGATGATGATGATGACGATAATTATGATGATGAAGACCAACCAATTTGTATCTCTATTTCCCCTTATATACATGATAATGATGATGATGATGATGATGATGATGATGATGATGATGATGATGATGATGAGATGATGATAATAATTATGATGGTGCTGCTGCTGCTGATAGGATTATAGTGATACTGATTATGAAGATGATGATGACGACGACGATGATGATGATGATGATGATGATGATGATGATGATGATGATGATGATGATGATGATGATGATTGATGATGATGATGATGATGATGATGATGATGATGATGATGATGATGCTGATGATGATAATTATGATGATGAAGAAGAAGACAAAGACCTTATAAAACTTGTTTTTATCGTATTGATGAAATTCGGGATAAACTTATTTTCTTTCTAAAAAAAAAACCTTCACCTCGTATTTCTTTTTCACGCCAGCAAATCGATTAGACTAACCCATTTTTATCTCTCTTCTACCTTACATTATATACATGCAGGATTATCGCACGACCGTGTATGCAAAAGAAGGAAAAAACGTTCGTGTTCATATTTATGGTGTCTTGTACGTCGTGACCAAACATAAAAGAAATATTATCGACCTTCTCGTTTGTCTATATACACGTCAATTCCCGAAGAGCTCCCAGCTTCCTAGCGCGACTGAAAGGAAACCGGTCCGAATCACCTGTCCAAATCTCCGGTGCCCTGTTCCGTGTCTTCCGCTCTCCAAATGGCAAAGAAAAGACCCCCTTCAAAAAGATTTTTAAAATAACGATAAAAATATGAACTACTTTTGACTGGAAAATTACATCGATTAAGAAAATGTACACGCCATAAAGGCTGTCAACTTTAGAGGATGTTTTACTCTCCTTTATGTATTCAACAAATAGTTCAAGTAGAATTTCATTAATTTAAGAACCACCAACAATGCCATTCTTAAAGCAATACGTCGTGCTTTCTTAACATGGTTGGATGTTAGTTAGTAGTGTATTCAAACAAGTGATACTATTATGAGTAGGCGCTCAGCTTGGGGTAATAAACATCGTTCATCTTATAAGTAACTGATTTGTGATTGACAGATGAGGTCACGGGCAGAATTTCACTCTAGAAACATTTGTTTGTGGGCGTTCCTAATATGGATTTTCAAGCTTATTTCTTGGTTTAATGACTTTTCCTTTGAAAAGATGATTGCTGTAATCAGAATACACGTAAAAAACGATTCCTGATAGGCTAAAATTCATTTTGAAAGTGATGTCCATGTCATAGAACCTTTAAGAATAGTACCAACCATCATCATTCCTCGTACCCTGTAGAACTGTTGAGAGTCACCTTCCTGGATCTTGAGGACACATTCTCATTCGACCTAACATGTAATTACGGTGCATTTTTACCAGTGAGAGCATTGCGTTTGGGAACAGTCACATACCGTAAAACTTCGCCTATAGGCGGTACTGGTTCAATAGCGCCATCAAACATCCAAAATGATCCAGTATAATGAATATTTATCTAGTCTTTTGTCAACGATCTTCGAGCCGGTCTAAATGAATATTCATGATAGCATTATCACGTAAAGTTAGAAAAGATGAACGTTACTCCTAGCACCTCAAATAATGAAATAGAGTGTACACCTCCCGTACACCTGTTCTGAATAATTATACATAATCATGAATGAAACATGTCCAAGATGTGTGAAAGGGCTGACAGAATATTATGCTTTAAATTCCGTTTCATCCCCAACAATAATGAAGGTGGTTCAACGGTAGATTGTATTGGTCTGT